>CM057138.1:17856488-17896317 GCA_029964075.1 Patiria pectinifera | reverse complement strand
CCGTTGCCGATGCGTGCCATCGCTTAATCAATACAATCGTATCTCAGTTGAAATCGCAGACAACTATACGTTGCCAAGGCAACTGTCTTCACGCGCCAAAAGCAAACACAAATTGGACACGATCTGGCCACAATTTGCAGCCCCCAACACGTGACCCGACGCCCGCCACATCACAGTAAAACTCCCTCCCCAGTTTAACCGATATTACATAATTCGCTTGTCGCGCCAGACAGGAACGCCTCCTCAATTTCGGTAATGAGCAGAGACGGTTATGAACTTGTGGAGAAAATCTAATCATTTTTTTTTTACTGTCAGAGATTCCGTTTTGAATAGCGCCACTTGTGACAGGGCGACACCTCCAAACGTGCCACTGCGACGGTATGTACGATTATGGCTACCGCAACCTCGCACAGTTAACTCACGCATCAATTCACGCACGGCAAGTTAACAAATAATAATAATAACAATCAGTATAAAATATCAACTGTTACTCGAAAGAAGTAACATCTGTCATTAAAAAGTAGAGTCGAATTTGAGAAATACGATATATGATTGGTCAACATGAATTTTGTCTGGCGACAAATAGTGTTCACATCGTCGATAGAGGGCGGTGTCCTAACCTGCAAAGCGGGATGTCATGCATGCGTGTCACCCATCAAGACAAATCTTTGTAGTATCGATGTAGTTTTCTTTCTTGCAGTTGTCAGAAGATCTTGATCATCAGTCGAAAAAAAAGTGGTATTACGAAGCCCTTTAAAAATATGAACCTCTGTTCAATATAAGACTATAGTCGACCGAAAAGTTCATAGGCTGTACTTAGATGAACCTGTCGTTATTAAGGAGCAACCTGTAGTTACTATTATTTAAAATTTCAAGCTAGAAGGACTCTTCACAAATATTGAGGTATTTAATTAAGTTGGTTCGCCTCGTAAGGAGCCTCCGAAGTATAATAGCCACTACCTGCTGAGCAGGACCAACGCTATTCTCAGGAAGCGGGATAATTTCAACCCTCTTTGCACATTCTCAAAAGATGGACCGAAACACGTCCATCCATTTCGGACACAGGCCTCTCTAACCCCATCCAATAAGAATAGAAACGCACCGCCGAGAGGAGATATTGCCAGTGTGTGTTAGCTTTTGGCACTTTATTGGAGGAAGTCGGTTTTGTTAGCTCGTTAATCGCTCAGGTTAACCCGTGCTTCAAGAGTTACCACTGTGTGAAATTGCAGGCTTTTTTTCCTCTTCAAGTTAAAATGGATGGAATAGCAGGATTAAAAGCCAGAATAACACCCCCGCATGCCCCGTTTTTCTCCACATTTAGACGCGACACACATCGTCATCAATTCCAATAAGTTTGTGCGCAGTTCACGCATGCGCGATTGAGTTGAAGGTAAACTCAGCACATCGTAATCTCATCACCCCACCCTGCAACTATATGGCACATCACCTGTATTGAAGAAAATCAGTGTTGTGTGATAGTAACCTGCCTGCAATCCACATCTAGTAATAAACCCCAAAGATGGGTCTAATTGGGGCTGGAGAACTACCGTCAATCGTGCGGGAAAATAGAAACCACGGCACGTAAAAAAATCGAAGCAACAGATCATTGTTGCAGACATAAATTTCGCTTGAATTCCCGCCCGGAAATTAGAGGCAAAGAGACTCCACCAGTACCAAACTCCTAATTTCCTGCCGTGAATTCGTGACTGTCAGCCCGTGAGAAGACGGGCCGCGGCGGACAATGCGGCCCAGTCACTCAAACCATCCGTAGTCAAGGGTAATTGATTCTGAAAAGAGCGGAGGTTATTTTTAAAATCCAGCAGGGGAATGCAAAACGGCAGGAGATTCCGTTTTCGACTTATAAATACAAGGAAAAGCCTCCTCTTTTGATATTTTAGAATAATTGAATCACTCTCTCCTTCGGTTTTGTTGTGAAGTTGTGGAACCTTATGGGCATTGAAAAAGGTAACCAACATTGTTCGATAAAAGTGACTGAAAAAATATGAAATGCGCAGTTGGCTTTGCGTCATCATCTCATGCATCAGCCCTCAATAAACAGTGTTTCCAATCTTCCAAAACCAAGGTATATCGACACTTTCTACATCTTCAAAACTAAGGAATTTAACCTTTTTGCTGTTTTTAATTTCGTTTTTAACCCTCTCCAGTTATCCATCTGGAGTTAAAGCCGATAGATATCCCCTTGGTTTGAACATAATCAAATATACTTGCTAACACATCTTCTTCCTTAATTTTAATCATTCACTTCTTCTTGCAACTTTCTCACCTTAATACTCATTTCTGGTATTCCGTTATGTTCTCTCTATAGGCTTTCTATTCCTGAAATGTTCATTCACTTCTGAAAATCGGTCATTCATTTTCGTATGCACTTGAATGCACGTCTTTAATCCCATTTCAATTCAACGAAAGTTCAATCGTTTTCATTGTCCGTGCATTCGGTTTTGAGAAACAGACGGCCAATTTCGTTACCTGTGCATTCATTTTCGCAAGCATACCTGTTCCAAATTGATTTCAGGTACAGCTAATTTGATCGACGGTTAATAGAAAAGAAACCCCTAATTGTATCTGGTGCTGATGACATTAAATTAAAAGTGAAATAGAATGGTGAATGTTTGAAATCGCCCTCTAAAAGCGAAAAAGAAGTCTTATGAACGAATCTGAATGAACATAAACGAAAGGTACTGCTCAGTCACTTAGTTGATTGAACTGAAATGGAATCGAATGCTCTAGTAGCGAAAATGAAAGGCGTGTTCAGAGCGATTCTCAAATTCAGACAAAAATGAGGGTTTTTTTCAGAAGTGAATGAACAATTTAGGAAATTGTGCGGGAAAACATATATAATCATCAACAGTTGTTTATGCTTTGTGATAAGCTACACGCGCCATGCCTTGACCAATTAGAGACCACTATCCGCCTGGCCGTCGCGGTCCCTCTCACTCGTTTTTCCATCTTTTATTTCATTCATTACTTCATCAATTATTGAGAGACTGCATTATAATTTAGATCATAATTAAGTCATTACGTGAGTGCAACAGGCCGGTGCTACGCGCGCTCGCCTTGTTTTCCGCTCGAGCTCAGCTTCTGTGCAACCCTCAGCTGTATCATGCCCACACGCGATGAAAACAAAAAAGTCTTGATGGACTTGAAAGAAAGAATCAAAAACTGACTGTCAACTGAAAATGAAGTTCATACTGGAACACTGTTGTAGGTTGTCGTAGAGGGCGAGCCGAGAGGAATTTGGTACTGAAACCGAGGGCATCAGCGCTGTTTTATTGTTGAGAGGATTAAAGGTCCTCAGTTCATACAATGGCTCAGCACTAAGAGCCTCGGTTTCAACGCTAATTTGAAATTCGTCGATATGCAGGCGGACCCCAAAATAATGAAACCCTGAAACATTTGCCTTTTTTTCAAAAACGTGATCTGTAAATTGTTATGTTTTGGATATCAGATTAAAACTGAGAGATTTTTCTTTTAAATACTGAAAAAATCATGAAACCAGCACTTTGGGTTGCTGAGAAAATACCAATTATGTAAAAGGAGTGATTTTTTTTCCATCCGTTCCAATGGCATTACCACAGTTAAGGGATTTACATTCTACCTATTTTGTGCATGAAATGTATGTAGCGCATTGTGTCCTAATCCTTAAAAACAACACGGCAAATAATATGACAAGAGTACAAATTAATTTGATATAGAAATACCTTGATTTTCCACCTGAACAGGTACCTGATCCTTTTTAGTCCTGTTTGAAACCTTTTCAGCATCATAAATATGTCAAAATATTAAAGAATTGCACAAATGAAAGACAATTGCACAGTGGGCTTACAGTAAACATGTTTCGCTGTTTGAAGCGCTTTTGGAACGGATGAAACATCACTTTCTTTTCATGCAGTTTGTTCGTTTTCAATAATAACACCACTCAACACCCAAAGAAGAATGTTCAAAATAATGTTGAAGTATCAGCTCATATTACATTTTTCAGTCAATTGACTGATCGTTGGAAATCACCTACATTTCTTGATTTTCTTCTAAATGACAGCAAGCCAGACGGAATAATTTCACGGAGTGTGGTACGATCTTTAATCCAAGTATTATGTTTTGATGATAATTCGGTAGGTTACTTTTAGGATAAATGCAAATGATCCTACGTGCCTTTATAGACATGGTTTAGTTTTGTTTTAGGAACAATCTTATCAGTTATATTGCATGTTTTTTCTTGGGTAGTATAAACATTTGTAAACTCTGAAGACAAAAACAAATTCTGCGTAACTTGTTCCTGCTGGAGTAGCTGGATTTTATGAACTGGGGTGAAACCGAAAAACATACCTCCGCCATTTGCGAGTTAAATTTGAAAAAAATCTGGAACGCTGACTTAATACAATGCTTTGCACGTTTTAATCTAGCATTCTCCTGACCAAAGAGACTGTTACTATATCACGTGATTCGGGGCAAGCCTTATGCTCGCATCCCCCAGCTCCGGCATGGTCTGGTGTCTTTGTACCATTCTCACCCATTGTGAACAATGTATTGGTGCTGAGCGTCTCTTACGTAATCTTGTGATTAGCAACAGTGTCTTTGGTCTGGAGAATTCAAAGTTAAAATGTGCCAAGCATTCTGAGCAAGTCATTGTACCAGACGTTTTTCAAATGTAAATCCCAAAGGGTATAGGTTACTCGCAAATGGCTTATTTACCGGCAATGAAACACAATCGCTAACCAAACTTGAAACCTAAAGACTGGTTTGGTTTATATGATTTTTTTTTCACTTCCAGCGATTCTGTTAAAAACTTACTATAAAACAGGAAGTATAAAGTCCATTTTATATACTCTCATTATTCACGCATCGTGTTTAACTCCATGCGTAATTCTTTCAACCAGTGCGACGACAGGCCCTTGTTAATGAGAGCACTTGATAATTTTGAGCGGCCCTTGGGCGTATACACACTGTCCTGAATAACGTCCTCTTCAGACACATAGACTTGAGTGACCTTCAGGCGGACACGGCGTCAGTTCATCGCCATATCTCATCAACTACTGGTAGCCCAGCGTTGTCTTTTATGCTTATTCCCCCACTTCAACTGGTCATTGTCATTTGGGACAATACCAAACGATCCTATATCATATCGAGTAAAAAATGATGCGCCCGCAAACAGTCGAAATTTAATTTGCGTTTCCGTTGCACGTGTTCATTTGACACAATGCTCCCAGCACCCAAAACGCGGCACGGACTTTTTTTTTCTTCTTCAGATATTCGTGTCTTTCCTATGGAAATTAATAATGCGAAAGACCGCTTGTAATTTGTACTGCCTTATGTTATTGCTTTGTTTTGTTTTGTTGGTTAAAAATCGATCTTTTATCGAGGAGCTAGTGGGGATTTTTTTGTGTGTGTGTTGTTGCGTGAGCCGTCCCTGGATGGCCAGCGGGCGTCGGCCGCTTGAAACCAAGGGTGAATCTTGCATTCATGACGGCGCGTGCAAACCCGGTGCAAGACGACAGCGGCCGGTGGCGTACGGGTGTAGACACGCGAGGCCACATGCCTAAACCCCTCTGCCTAAAAAGGGAAGAGAAAGTCAACGGTTTCAGCCACGCGATGCCAGGACCAATAATCGTTAACAGTTCCTGATCATTTTCAATAAACGTTCTTTCCAGGACAGATGTGGCATTAAAAAAACCTTGTTTTAACTACTGCACCACATTTTACTCAACGAATCTCTCTATTAAAATAATTACAAGACGTCATGGGCGTCGCGGGGGGGGGGGGCAAGGGGGCCCCCACAAGGGGCCCCCCCCCCACACACTGGAACACGAAGAAGAAAAAAAGAAAAAAGGAAAAAAAAAAGGAAAAAGAGATGCGAAGCCATATTGCTGTTAATTTGATGGAGGGGGCAAATGCTCCCCTGCTCACACTCGGAAAAATGATAAATTGAGAATATAATGACAATGTTAAGGAATTTTGGGGGAAAAATTGCTTTGCCCCCCCCCCCGGAAAAAATCCTGGCGACGCCCATGCAAGACGTTTGTTATTCAGTTTTATTATCAACTTCTGTTTAATGATGTTAAGCTTCCATCACACGTTAACCTTGACAGAGGTACGTTGAATATCCTCCTAAATTTTTGCAGGAAGAGAAAAGCAACATCGTGGTGTACCTAGATTTTTAATTGAATTTGAAGTGTATAGTTGTTATGCATAATTATGGGAGAAACACAAGCAAAACCATGAATGTATACGATGTAAAGACCAATTTCTGGAGTTCAAAACTGCCAAGCCTCGCCTTTGTATTCCCCTCTTTTGTCCATAAGCTCAAACAAAAGCCCCAAAATACAAAAACGCGTATGCAGAGTTTCTGTTTATTCCCCCAAATTTTCGGGGCTCAATTCTCTGGACTAATCCATCACTCTTTTGACCAGAGGTCGTAAAAGACCTACACATCACGAGGAACAAGCCCTTAATCGGCAACCGTTCATGCATAACTCCTGAACGAAAGACGGGACTTTTTTTTTTTAAACGCCGACCTTTTTTGTTTGCCTATATGGAAGAAAAGCGGGCTAAATTGGAAAATATGAACGTTTTCTTGGAGAATTGAATGAACTGAGAGCCGCATGATACCCGTATCCAGCCAGGCCGCGGTCCGGTAGAAGTTGACCAATTGGCCAGTCCACACCGCGTCCATAACACACGCGATTAATTATTGCTTGATCAACCGGTATAGACTAGCTTCTCCCTGGTGCAATAGGCTACCGCCTTCTTCTATTGAAATATTCATTAAGGGAATAAAGTACAACCACGCGATATAATCGAAATGCTTTGAAGGATATTTTTTTGTGTGTTGGTGTGTGTTAAAAGAGCCAACTTATTCTCCCGTGCATGGTTGCCTCCGCGTGTTCTTTTTCACACTGGTCATACTTTCCGTGTTCTGATCACTCACTTTATTTCCGCTTTAATGAACTTGGTTGTGTATCCTTATCTCAAAATCTTTGTTCCATTTTCGTAAAAAAAAACCCAAACCGCTGAATTACAATGCTAATGGTGTTAAGTTTTCCCCTCCAAAATTTGGTTTGGTTTTTATTTTATCTCCGTTTTAAGTGGGCCAAAACAGAATATTTTCACTGAGCAGTCTCGTTGGGCATTATGTAAAACAAAACAAAATGGACAATTTTCAAATAGAAAATGTGGATTAAATTTGTGCAGTATAAAAACGATTCAATTTAGTTAGACGCTGAAGCATTATTGACGGAGTAGGCCTATATGTCTTTTAAACTTGGACACTGAATGACATGACCGTTTTAGCAAAATTTCGGCTAAATTCGACAGAATTTTTCGGGAAAAAAAGCGAGTTTGACAGAAAAGTTAGCACAATGATTTTTTTAGCAGATTTCTAGCAGAATTCTGTAAAATTGGTGGTCTGACAGAAAAAAACAAACAGATTTGAATAGCAGATTAGCTCCAAAAAGCTTCAATTTGAGGTTCCCTGACGTGTATTAGTACACTGTAAAGTTCCCAAAGCAAGCCAATTTAATCTTTTTAAACGAAAATTTTATGGTTTTTATTTTCGTTTAAGGAAATTTTATAACAAGTGCATGTGAGCATAAGAGTTTATAATGTATTTCCGATTTCGTGTAATAATAGGTGATTTAGCAGTTTTTTGTTAAATCTAGCAGATTTTTGAAGTGCATCTTGCAGAATTTTGCCATTACCTTACGGTCACCCTGAGGGCGCTGTTTTAAATAGCCGCGAGAATTAAAAATCCACGCTCAAAAACGTGCTAGATTGAGTGCGTCATATACCACACAAAGGATTTATTTTTGTATTAAAATATGCACGAAGTGTTTATCCAGGGTATTCATGGAACGTGATACACACAGGTGACAGTGGACTGGAAAAGGTACAATTTATTTTAATGGTTTTATTTTAATGTCAATACTTCTGCCCAGTTTCCGGACAGTACCAAATAACGTCATTTCCAATTCCAGTCAAATTACAACGAACTGTTCAGGCCCGATAGTATGCGTAATGGCCCTTCTAAGGGAAAGATTCCCATATCTGGCTATCACTTATTCCCTTCAGTGACCAGTATCCGTATCACTCAGCCATCAGAAAGTGATAGGCCTATGCCCTAAAATTAAAAAAGTAAAAAGTCAAATTTAACAGGGAAAATATTAAACTTAGTATTTACTGCACTGAGATAACACTTAGACATTTTCAGACCAGTCTCATACTGAGTCATACTGTTTGTGCACAGGGTGACAAGTGATGGCCAGATATGGGCATTTTCCCTTCGTTTTCAATTAGACCTAACGTTAATTGAGCAGATTAATCAGCTCACAAAAGAATTCTCTTGTTTTACCCTTTTGAGGTTTTGTCTTTCAAAGGCAACACTTGCGGGAGGAGGTTCACCATTCATTCAGTTGAGACGACAACGACAGAAAGCAACCAATGAAGATGAGGAAGCCAGGAAAGGTCAAAGGTCAACTCAACAGGTAAAATTGTATCCGAATACATGTTGACAGGGTAATAACACCTTCTTAGAACTTGTGCAATTCCCTGAACTACTTCATGAATTGTTTTGGGTATTGTTAACATTTTTTCCCACTTGTCCCATAAAATGCTCACTCTGATTTAACTTAATTGGCAATGAGAAAAACCTACTGTTTCAAATGTGAATAAATCTAACCCCCCCCCAAAAAAATTTTTTTACAAACCTAGAAAATCAACCCCCCCCCCCCCAAAAAAAAAAAAAAAAAAAAAAAGCAATGACCAACTCCCATCCGGACAAAAAAACAAACACCCCAAAATAAAACAATAACACACTCTAAATATTTCTTTCGAATAAGATGTCTTTATTTTCAATTAACACAGGACCAGCCTGCTAAGCAAAACAGCAAACGCTCTTAAATAATTATCAAATACACATAGTGTACTTGGTCCATAGAACAGTGCGTTACTTGAACTACATACGTAGGATAGTAAAGTAATAACAATCTGATACAAAACAGAAAGAAAATTAAATATGATTTAATAAAAATGGTTAAATTGCATTTCAAATACATTATGCAATATTACTCAAACTGCATCCAGTTTTCTCATAAGTAACATTCTGCAAATGACTATGGATAGCCATCAATTGTATTGTTCGTTCAAATGACTGATACTCGAAGCCAAAACCAAAATCCAATATTGTAGTCAGTCACAAGTCAATCACAAGTCATTCACAATTCATTCACAATTCAGTCACAAGTTAATCACAAATTACAACTTGTTATTGACTTGTGATTGACCTGTGATTGACTTGTGATTGACTTGTGATTGACTTGTGATTGACTTGTGTTTTGACTTGTGATTTGACTTGTGATTGACTTGTGATACGACTTGTGATTAACTTGTGATTGAAATGTGATTGACTTGTGATTGAAATGTGATTGACTTGTGATTGGCTTGCGATTGACTTGTGATTGACTTGTTATTGACTTGTGATAGACTTGTGATATGACTTGTGATTGACTTGTGATTGGCTTGTGATTAACTTGTGGAAATCCAATATCGAGAATATCGAGAATATTCAAGTACCAAATTTTCCACGGCTTTCTATTGAGCATATTGCTTAAAATTTTTTAAAAAAATCTCAGCGCTGATAGTTTGTCCAGGACAGGCGATGTTGCCACCGAGTTTTGGTTCATTTTACAGCAAACGATAAACACAAAGTAAAAGCACAAACGGGAGATGCATTTTGAAGATAATCTGACACATTTTCGATATTCCTCAATATCGAAAGACATAGGTATGAAAGACGTAGGGAGAAACACACATCTGAACTTATCGCAGACATGGTGCAGGATAACTACATTACAGTTGACTAAATAAGTTAAGGTGTCGTCCAGCAACACTTCCTGAATACTTCAGTTTTTACAACCTTTCGTATAAATAATCGACGAGTTATATTTTCCACATAATAGATAAAAATGGTGTAAAGTACCGTATAAGTGGCATAAATAAATAAGTCTACTTAACATACGTTGAATGGAATGCACACGTTTTATAATAGAATATAAGCAAGGGTATAGCGATAAGGCAATGCTGGTACCCACACTCATTGCCTACATATGAACAAAGTCAACTGGTTCCACATTTTTTGAGGAATGTCTAAAATTACTTTGATTTTGTAAAGATAAAAAATAGGCAAAAAAACCAAAAAACCAATCATGAGAGTGATATAGCACACTGTCAATCCCTCCTAGCTAATTCTAAAAAATAAAAAAAAAACTCCCACAATCCTGACCCTCCTGTTCTGTCACTAAAATATAAATCCAGTATTGTGATGGGTCAACCAAGTCTAATAATAATTTCCACACTGCAAGCTTTTTTCAAAATGTAAAAATGACACCGAGGTGTTAAATTCACACATAACGATTAAAATACTAGGATACTGCCAACGACGACTCGGTTGTTAAAACACTTGGTGCCATATTCCAACATTTTCATGTTTCAAAATAACAGATCCCATCAATGTTTCTCTGTTAACCATCTCTGAGCCTTTAAAGTCCACCAGGTCTTGGAGGAGTTTGTAGGATGTAGGAAGGCAGGGCCCAGCCACTATTACTTTGTAGGGGACTTGATGTCCCTCGACTTACAGTACCAAAAATGTGCCGTTGAGATTCTGCACAGTGAGGAGAACCTTGTAAATTTGAGATGGCAAAAGAGGCTGAAGGTCAACTGAAAAGTGAAATTAAACAACTTAAATAAAAACTTATCAATTTCTTGGGACAAATGAGTAAGTCGCTTGGAATCCTTGAGCGACGTTTTGGTTGTCACTCCTGAAGGTGAGTAGAACTCGGTTGGAGATTGACTCGTAGTTGTGCTGGGACGGGTTATCAAAGTGTCCGCAAAACCAACGGTAGGTATTTTTATCGTAGTCGTGGATCTGAAGTGCAGAAACAAGAAAAGAAAAATAGTTAAGAAATACGATTTTGAACCAAAGGCTGAGTCGTGACGATTCGCTCTTTTCACGCTTCCGCAATAGGCATGCAGAGCCTCGATCTGGCAAGTTTACACAATGAAAATTGCCGGTTCAGTGATCTGAACCCCAACACGGGAATCACTGAACCGGCTATATTTAGTGTGTAAGGTTGCCAGATCGAGGCCGTGCATGCCTGTGGCGGAAGCGAGAAAAGAGCGAATTGCAAACAAATTTGAGATTTTGGGCTTTCACTTGCGAAATGTATCGAATGATATCATTTAGGAGTACCCCATGACGGCAATAAACGGGCTAAATCCGGCCCAATGTGTAGACCGCCTTCCAAGTAAAAGACTTCCAGTGAATAGCCGTTCTGAACCGATTGAATAGAAATTTTGTATGACCTGGGACAAGCTTTGAGGCTTGTCTTGGTCTTGTGACCTTCTTGTAACTCACTTTAAGGTAATCGTAGAACAGCGGAGCCCATCGGGCGCAGTCACCAAACAAGCTCAGAGTGTTGAAGGAGATGGCAATCTTCATGTCGGCCGGGGCAACGATGTACTTCTTACAGAGCAGATTATTGTCGTAGTTGTTTGGGTAACTGGGGCTTTGGATGATCCCTGTGCTGTCCATGAGTATCTCATCGCAACCTGGAGAGAGGGAGAAAATGGAAGTTTGGATGTTATTTCTTCTGCTCTGTTGCTCAATGAAATTGAGTCAAGAATTTGTTCATCTTCAATCTCTTTATTAACCTTTTCATCTCTTTGTTAATCTCTTCAATCTCATTGTTCATCTCTTCAATCTCTCTGCCAATCTGCTTAGCGTGGTATCAATCATCAAAGCCCACATTTGAAATCCTTTGACCTAACTTCGCTTAAACTTCAAACCAAACACTGAACTTGTGATAGTGGACACTAGACAGGCAAATCAACATTTGTCGTCCAATACATTTCTGACCGACTTGGAATGTTGTGCCATCAGAGCTGATCAGTGATACTACGCACAATCAAGTCTTAAGGTGGGGCGTATTTCGCTTTCACAGACAACACCGATGTCACATCTAGGATCTTTTGCGTGTAATATCCATTACCAAGTGAAACATTTTAAGTTTGTGAGAGCATCATGGGACTATCATTCATCATGTACTCGAGACTAAGATTTCGGAGGAATTAAGTAACTTACTTGACGGCTGACTGCTGGACACAAAACTGTATTCAACGTTGTAGCCGTGACCGGCTTGGGTGGTCCTATGTTCAATCTGTGCTACGTTGGTGCGGGATTGCTTGGTGGAGCCAGGGCTGACGGCCACTTCACAGAGGTTGAGTCTGGTATTGTAGGCATCCTTGAACACCAACTCCTCACCTGTGAGAAAAAAAAAATGATGAAAGCCGTCAGAAACAGTCGACAAAAAAATACAGACTTCTGGGTGATGTCATACATGCATTTGGTTTGATATGTGTGGTCACAATGTCACAGTTCATCCAAGGGGGGGGGGCTTGGGCCCCCCTTGGCGAGCAATTGCCCCCCCCCCCCCACTCCCACAAAGGCCATATATTTTTGTAGTGGGCCCTCTTAGTTGGTACTTTGGCCCCCCTGATGCTCAGGGCTGGCGACTGGCCTTGGTGTGCAAATGGGATTGTTGGTAGGAATTTACAGGGGTCATGATGAACAGCCTAGATGAAATATAACTGTACAAAGACATCTGTGTCACATGATTATATAACTGTGACGACCATGAAACAGGTTCTTAAAGTGTCATTTCAAGAGGGAAAAAAATGATTTCGAATTTCGATTTCTGATTTCAAACTTGAACCGCCTCCTCTCAAACTAAGAACAAGAGTGTAATACTACTCTTAAAGAGTTTCGAAACACCTACCTTGGGAGCATGCAATGTTGACACTATTGATCCGTACGTTGATCAGCATGCCCAAGGGTGCCACTATTGTATAGGCGCACAGCTCTCCTCCAGTTGGACTTATCATACGATTAATGGAGCCTTCTGTGGTCACAGTGGTGTTACAAGTAGTCTGACCTACAAGAACGGAGACAAATGGACAAATTAGACTCGATATCTGTAAAAGTGTCATCAGCAAGTTACTGAGAAGGAATAGCTCTGAGGGTCTTGCTTCGCTGCTCCACTGCAAGACACATTCTCTTGGAAAGATTTCTCTCGCAATTTTTAAAGGTGGAGTATATCACTTGCAGCTATCCAAAAAGTAACTGACAAAATTATTGTTGAAAAGCATACTTGGTTTGAAGATAGTAATGGCACTAAACTCACTGTGAAATGAGTCTTTCTGGCATGCTGTCATTCTTAAGAAAATTATAACAGAAGGTCATTTCCAAAGATGGGTCTAAAGACGCATTTTGCAATTCGTTTTTAATTTGGCATTTTTAATTCCCAGTCTTAATTCTTACTTGATACACATGGAGGCAAGCCTTGACACTCGGCAGTCTCTGACGGTTTCAGCTCGGGAGGACAGCGAGAATCGTCCACAATCTGCCAGGGGTTCGTAGCGGACGTTGCAATGCAATAAACAGTACGTTGTCCCCTTGCTTGACCACATAAACCCGAACAGTCCAGCTGGCCCACATACCAACTATAACGAAATAAACACAAAAGTGAAAGGTAACCTTCAATTGTGTAGAATCACGTTAGAATCACGTCAACGCAGCTTGTGAAATATTGTCCAATTACATGATATACAAATGGACATCATCTGAGACAAACAAAACTTAGCGTACAAAAATTCCATGGGGTTGTCTAAGGGACGTCGCCAACTCGCAAATGGCGGTAGGTTAATTGAGCATATCTCTTGCAGCTATGTGGTCAAATCAACACAGTCAGACGTTCAAGCGTTTCCGTTTTAACTGTAACCTCCAGAACTCTGAATAATTTGTACTGACTCGATCATTCGGGAGTCAGGTTGGCGCAGTGGTTACTTTCCTCGCCTTCCATCGCTATGGCCCGGGTTCGATTCCTGCCTGGACCACATGCGGATTGGGTTTTCAGTCCCTACCTGATTCCGTGGGTTTTCCCCAGAATATTTTTTTCTGGGGTTTTCCTCCCACCTCTAAAACTGTAATTTCTTCTCATTGTCTCCTCTCTACAGGTTTCTTCAGGCTTGCGAGCTACAGTGCCTACGGCAATTTTTGAAGGAATCCTTGGTTTCATTACCAGAAGAAAAAACTTAATAGCAAATAAATAGAGGTTTCCTGATAGAGGTTTCCTCTAAGGCATTTAGCAAAACATCAGAAGACTGCTGAACAAAATAATGGAAACTACTGGTATAGCATCGAAAGGTCGTGCTCCGAGGACAAATTATATGGTTCATTCATCTAAATGATAGGAAGTTTTGGAAAGATTTCCCGGATAAATGAAATATCCTCGCAAACTTTAAGTTGTGGCGCTGACTTCCGGTTGCCTCACCTTGCATCCTGACTGCATGTAGCTTCATTGCAACTCTGTACACTGGGAGTAGGTCTGACTAAATGGCTGCAGATACTCTCGTCATCTGATAGATACTGCTGCTGGTTGACAATGAGTGCACAACGAACGACTTCCGTACGTGTACCTGACCGAGAGAAACATAGACAAAGAGTTAATTCAACTCGTGTCTGTGAATCAGTCCTTTGCTCCTCTGTCTGATTCTAAGGCTGTTGGTCATGGCTTGCATCTCAACATGCACTGAAGGCAGCCACTGCTCACAGAGGCATTGAATACCGTCAGACCTGGCTGAGTAATTCGGTCATGTCCTAAGCTTGCTTGCAGGACACTCTAAACCTTACAATGTATGAATACATTTTCAGGAAAACGAACTGACCTTATTGTGAATGTCTAACGGAAGATTTGGGGATAGTCTGATTTACACAACTGTACCCTGAAATTGTTCACACCAACAGGGAAGTTGATGGCTATTTGGCTCAAGCAGCATCAAAAAATTGAGCAGGACATTTGTTCATGTAATCATTGTTTTAAAACTTGTCGACACAAGGAGCATTTTGTACAGTCTGTAATCTGTTGAGAAACATGATCAGACAGCTCGCTTAAAGTGTCGACCTTTGACATCTGACCCTGTGTACCTACCTGAGCCACAGGTCACGCTGCATGGGCCCTCAGTCAAGACCCATCGGTACTCGTTGGCTGCTGATTGGAAGGACCAACTAATGCTTGGGATCGCCTGAGTGCCAAACCGATCAGGATTTAACAGCACGTAGACCAGGACTGTGAGTTCTACGCTCGTTGGGCCGGCTATCGTGATTGTCTCAACAGTTTGCCCGTTGGAGAAGTAATCATGTGTGATGGGCGTTCCTTGATAGGTTTCCGTGGTGATCCTTCGTGGTGGGAGTGAGGTTCTGGCAGCATCTCCGATGACAAAGTTATTGCCGTGTTTGACAGCTGTAAGGAATCAGTGACAAGGGAAAAGGAATGTCAGTCGATTACTGAAAGGAATCAAAAATAAGGGCAGTGTATTTGTAATCGAGTGTTGCACGGTTGGATCAGGTGGGCGTAGCGGTACTTTCCCCGCCTTCCATCGCTGTGGTCGGGTTCGAATCCTGCCTTGGCCAATATGTGGATTGGGTTTTTAGTCACTGTCTTATTCCGTGGGTTTTCCCTAGAATTTCATTCTGGGGTTTTCCTCCCTCCACTCAAACTGTGATTTCCTTCCATATCTTCTACCAAGGGGCCCCACTGGAAGTCACCTGTCCATTATTGCCACCTGTATATTGTGGCCACCTGTCCATTTTGGCTACTTGTCCGTTGTGGCCACCTGTCCATTGTGGCCACCTGTCCATTGTGGCCATCTGTCCATTACTGCCACCTGTTCATTGTGGCCACTTGTCCATTGTGGCCACTTGTCCGTTGTGGCCACCTGTCTATTGTGACTAACCGTCTAATTGTGGCCACCTGTCTATTGTGGCCACCTGTCCACTGTGGCCACCTGTCCATTTTGGCTACTTGTCCATTGTGGCTACCTGTCTATTGTGACTAACCATCTAATTATGGCCACCTGTCCATTGTGGCCACCTGTCCATTGTGGCCACCTGTCCATTACTGCCACCTGTCCATTGTGGTCACCTGTTCATTGTGGCCACCTGTCCATTGTATCAATCTGTTTATTTTGGCCACCTGTCTATCAACTGCAATCACCTGGAATGATATCAATTCATAAGCAAAATATACCTACCCATAAAAGTGACTAGATTGGTGTTGGAGATAGTAATAGCGGTCGCACCCACTGGAATGCTCAAAAACTCATTGTATTCTGAAAAGAGAGATATCCAAATCATAAGTGAAATGACGCATCTCCTTAGTTTTTTCTGCGAAACTGACTAAGAATTGTTCATGGAGAATACACTTGACTGAACTCTTGAAATAACTTTATCAAAACTGAGTAGAATTACTACAAAGATCAGCTATAAATCACAATCTTTCCATTATTTTTACGTTCACATTTTCAAAGTTGAAAAGACCTGATACAACTAAAAACAGTAAATGCGAGCACCTCTTACCTCTATAAGTTCCTTCATTGTAGGTACCCCTTACAGTCTGACCAGAAGTAGTTGGACAATTCTGAGAGAGAGAGAAAAAAAAGCAATATATACAGTATTTCTGTCAATACTACATAAGATTTATGTATCATTAATTTGAGATTTATGCCACTCTCAAGTCTGTTCAAATAAATTCCTTAAATCATTAAAAAAAAAAAAAATCCTGGCTACCCTGAGAGCTACATGACCGACTGTCGATGCTGATCCCAGAGCATGTTGAGCCACCATTTTGGACTAGAACACTAGTTTTGATTTTATGGACGCCAAGGGGTTGAAACTGCCTCTCGTAGTTTTTTTTAAAAAAAAAAAAACAAGGATGCAACAAATGGAACGCTCAGAAATCAGATGTTCAACTGGATACTACTCACGGTTGTTGGTGGTTCTTCGGTTCTCTCTGCTGCCTGTCCACGACCTCCACTGAGCACTGAGCATGTGACCATGATGACCACCAACCACACCACCACCGACATGGAGAGAGAAAAAAAAGCAATATATACAGTATTTCTGTCAATACTACATAAGATTTATGTATCATTAATTTGAGATGTATGCCACTCTCAAGTCTGTTCAAGTCATCAAAGACTGATCCAGCAGGAAAAATTAAATTCCTTAAATCATTTAAAACAAAACAAAATCCTGGCTTACCTGAGTGCTACATGACTGACTGTCCAATGCTGATCCAGAGCATGTTGAGCCACCATTTTCGGGACTGGAAAATGATAAAAGAACTTTAGTCATTTTCCAAACAATTTGAGACATGTTTAAAATGAGGTTTCTAACTTAGTTGAAAGAACACTAGTTTTGATTTTTATGGACGCCAAGGGTTTGAAACTGCCTTGTAGTTTATTTTATGCAAAAAGTAAAACAAGGATGCAACAAACGGAACGTTCAGAAATCGGATGTTCAACTTCGGATACTCACGTCGGGTTTGTGCAGGTTCTCGATCTCGTCTGCTGTCCGCCTCCGCACGTCACTGAGCATGCTCCAAATGGTGACCATGACGACCAACCACCATTCACAGGAACAGAACATGCCTGAAACAAAGAAAAGAAGAAATGATGCTGTTTTCTGTTTATTTACTGGGGGGGCTTGTCAAAAATCGGGCAATTTGTCTGCAACTACAACTTTTCTCAATTATGTGTAGACCTGCAAGTCTATCCAAACCATGGGAGAAATTGAGTCATCTTGTTTATAGTATGAAGACAGACCAGAAATCTACGTAAACTATTTTTATTCTTGCGATTTTAACATTTACTCAACAAATCATGGACTTTTGTTTATTAAAAAAAATGACACCAGTGATCACAATTTCGTTGTGGCTATCGGAGTATTGAGCCTACCTGTGAGTTGCTACACTGCTGGTACTCGGTGCTGGAACCGGTGCAAGTCTGTCCTCCATTCTGGGGACTAGACAACAAAAAAGATTGAGAACAAAATTTAATTAAAGACAAAATTATCAATACTCCAGAACAAGCTCAGAGTTTTCTTTCCACTAAATACATCTGTGCCCATTTCACAAAGTACTCTGTGCATAATGAAATTCGGTGCGTAGCTGAAATTTGCAGGGCACCGGTTAACAGTAATAACATGACATGAGATTTTGGCTGGTGCCCTATTTTTTTTTTTTTGGCTAAGCTAATATCTTCTGTGCTAAGTAGAAATCCATGTTAAAGCAGCTCTAGAAATTGGCCCCTGAATATTTTGAGGTTTGAATCATCGGTCAGAATTTCGGGACAGGAAATAGCAATAATTCTTTAATGAAAAACACATTATTCCAACTACTAATTTATTATGCTCAGCAAATACATGCACATAAAATGCTATTCATTTTTTTGTTATCTGTTAAAAAACAAGAAATTTGTCTCTTGACACAGTTTGACACTTACGGTGGATTGGTGCAAGTACGGGTCCGTGTGGTCTGTCCATTTCCACAGGTCACTGAGCAGGGACTATATGCTGACCATGCTGACCAACCGCCACTGACCGGACACAACTGAAACGGTCAATACAGATTATGTACATGAAACAGGACAAATATTGTAAACTGATTGTGATGTAATATTATAAGATCTCAACCCCTCCAAAAAAAATACTTTGATCATTTTCAGAAAGAACCAACAAAATCATGGACAATTAACAATCACAATAGTTTTTTTTCTTTCTCAAAATGTACATTTGTGAAATCTCGGCCTACCTGTCCGTTTCCACATTGCGAAGATTGATAATTGGGTCCTGAACAAGAAGCACCACCAGACTGGGGACTGGCAAAAACAAACATAGAAAAAAAATTCAATTTCTTGAAGTTTGTGGCAATATTTACTCTTTTTCTCTGTCTTGCTTCGTCTTGTCGACTTCAATAGCTACGTTTACTTATTACATTGTACAGTGCTGTGGTTGAGTACAGGTTGGTCCAAAATTTGTTTTACACTTGTTCAGAGGCAGACTTCTCAAAATTGAAGAGACATGTTGAAATTGTTTAAGATATTCCTAAACTACAAGATCTTGGTGGTGTAAGGTGAAAATAAAGCTCAAGTTAAGAAATAGCTGCCATTTACAGAAAAAAATGGTCCAAAACTAGTTTGTCCACGTCTATGGCAGTCATGTAGACCTAATTGCAATTATTGCAGTTCTCTGCGTGCAGAGATTCTCTGCGATAAACAATCACCATTTTGTAATTAATTTTGGTTTTTGGACCACCCTGAACATTTCCTGGAGTCTAAGTATAAGTATCTCGCCGTGTGAGTACAAGAAGGATTTCAACATTTTTATGAGTTTGAGTACAAGTACGAGTACTTTGTCTCGAGTATGAGTAAGGGTACAGTTAGTTCTTTTCTTGCGAGTATGCGTATGTGTATGAAAAAAATGTACTAAAAATAGTAAGAGTACGAATAAGATTAGTACCGGTTGTACTAAATACTACCAATCTGGGTTATTATATGAGACTTACGCTGGATTGGTGCAAGTCCGATAACGAGACCTGTGGCCGTAACCACATGACACTGAGCATGCGCTGTATTCACCCCAGTTAGACCACCCACCATCGGTACCACAGGGCTAAAAAGCAATAAAACATGAACTGCACGATAAAAATCATACCTACATGTACTTAACTAAAGAATAGACCATTATTATGTTGCGGCCATCTTGATTTTTTTTCCCAGTCGAATCAACGTTACCAAAGTGAGGTTGGAAGGGAAAATAGTCTGGTTCCTTTTGCACAAAAAAACATGACTGAAATGGTGGCAGCATGATAAAGGTCTATTACACTTTACAGGGCAATTGCAAAATGACAACTCTACCAAAATAATGCAGAGGAACTATTTTTGAAGTCCCAGCTTCGTTTTCATCGAAGACCCACTGAAGTTTCTGAAAATACTTCTAAAATGAATTTGAACCTTGTACAGTATATGAACCTTGTACAGTATATCTATTTAAGTCGTCCCTCAAAATGTCTGTACTATGAGTAAAAATTCCCGTTCCAGATGCAAAATAGGGCAGGAAAAATAGGTTGCAACTTTTCCAAATACTTCTGAAATATTGAAATAACATTACCTGCACATTGCAGTCTACAACTTGGTAGCTATTTCCTGAGCAATAAGCGCCGCCATTTTGTGGCCTGAAAAAAAAAATATTAAAATTAGAATTGATTTTCTAGACAATGCTCCACATTGACATCACATATATATAATCGTGGGACTATCTGTCTTTTAGTTTCTTGGACTTCCACGCTGTCTTTTTGTTCATCTTATTGTTCAAGATCATCACACAGGTTGGCGTAGCGGTACTTTTCCTCGCCTTCCACCGCTGTGACCCGGGTTCGAATCCCGCCTGGGTCAATATGTGGATTGGGTTTTCAGTCCCTACCTGATTCCGTGGATTTTCCTCAGAATATTCTTCTGGGCTTTTCCTCCCACCTCTAAAACTGTAATTTCTTCTCATTGTCTTCTCTCCACAGGTTTCTTCAGGCTTGCGAGCTACAGTGCCTAGGGCGCTTTTGAGGAATTCTTGGTTTCATTACCAAAAATGATTAATAATAATAACAATAACACAACTTCAAACTCTCATGAAATACAATTTCACATGAAAACTCACTGAGGTGTGTGAGGCTAAGTGTTTTCAGACAAGAGACCAGATTAACGAAAAAGTCCCAATTCGGTTCTTTTTTTTTTCTGACAAGACGGAGAACTTACGCAGGGTTGTTACAGTGTCTATACTGCGTCTGCTGTCCGCCGCCACAAGTTCTAGAACAAGAACCTTGGTTTTGCCATGACGACCAGCCTCCATTCACAACGCTAGGACAGATCTGTCGATGGCACCAAAAAAAATTGACACGTATTTATTGTGAAAAAAAAAGAGACTTTTTGAAAGACGTTCTACATCGCTGGATAAAATGATTTCCTATATTAATTAAATCCGCTGGCTATACAATATGATAATGACCAACATGTGGACTAATTAAATCCGCTGGCTATACCATATGATAATGACCAACATGTGAACTAAAAAAAAAGAATGTTGTAGAATGGTCCAAAATGATTCAAATTGTGAAATGCCTTGTATACAGCACATCAGGATCCTAAGAGGATGAGCACATTACAGTGTAGCAGCGTTTTATTGATTTAGCTTTAACCATCTCAAATCCTTTTTGCAAATGGGAGGAATTTTTAGGATTGAGGTTACGTGGCAAAATGGTGTTGCTGATTTCGGAGTATGCACTGTGTCAAGGTCTTGGGCCGGACCTTGTGTTGTTAATGCTCAGCCGTGCATACATTTTAGTCCTTGATTATACTTGACATCCTCCGCACTGCTCCAGGATGTCACTGCCTCTGCCTCAGCCTATTGACAGTCATAGCCGGAAGATTTTGCAGGATTCAGGCAGTGGTCACCCCTCCATGGACCATATTTAAGAAATAACGGAGGAATTTGCAGGATTGAGGCTATATGCTATTTTTCCATGAGGCCAATTGGAGGATTTTGCAGGATTGAGACTACATCCTAGCACAAAGGCCTAGGGAGTTAGGGTTAAGCAAGAATTGCAACCTTACCTGTGTGTTACAGTTGATGGCCTGAGTGCTGCTCCCAACGCAGTAGGCACCTCCGTTCTGGGGACTGGACAAATGAGAAATGACAATTCAGTATGGCAGTTATCTCAGAACCCTTCTATGAATCTAGGAACCCAATTCAACAGAGAACTCATTTTTAACTTTGCAAACCCTAACCAGAGAATCCATGCTTACTGAAAAAGAAATCCACGTTTAGTGAAAGGAAAACGCAGATCTGTTAACTAAAGTGTTGGAATATGATTCAATTCAGGATAGTTATTTTGAGTTGGGAGTCTTTTTTATGTTCTTTTCCGACAAAGAACGAAAGATCGACAGAGAACTTACACAGGGTTGGTACAGTATCTGATCTGCGTCTGCTGTCCGCCGCCACAAGTTCTAGAACAAGAACCTTGGTTTTGCCATGACGACCAGCCTCCATCCACAACACTAAGACACACCTATGAGTCGGAAAACAAAATTTCATTACTTTTTTTTTTTTTACAAATGAATGAGCAGTAAAAGGGAAATATTTGTTTATAAAAACCTTGAAATACATCCACTAAAAATGTAACGTTGACCTACCTGCGTGTTACAGTTGATAATTTGAACGTTGCTTCCAACGCAATTAGCTCCACCATTCTGGGGACTGACAAAAAAAGAAACCAAAATCTCAAAAATTTGTTTTTGGGGTTACACGTACGTCGTTAAAATCAGATCAAATCAAATCGAATCAAAGAGTCAATGTGTACTTTGAAAGATAGCTTAATCCGTACCCACCTCAATGCTCCAAAATCCTCCTGGCGGTTTTGGAGGAGTTTCGAGGATTGAGGATGAATGGCATTTGAAAAAGGAGGAGGATTTTCAGGATTGAGGATGAATGCAGTTTGAGAGGCAGGACTGTCTGACGATTTTGAAGGATTGTGGCGCTGGGTATCCTTCATTTGAAGTGCAAAATTTTGGAGGATTTTGGAGGATTGAGGATGATTCCCAGCAAAAAGGGCCTAGGGTTATAGGGTTAATGTAGTGTACACAACTACAATGAGTTTTGGGTAAAAAAAAAAGCATACCGGTACTCCGTGTAACCAAGATGTAGTGTTTAAAATAAAGTTAGTATTTCTTACTCATATTGGTTTAAAGCATATTGGTTTCTGAATCAAAAATTTGATTAACTATTGACTCTAAAATTCCTCCGATTAATGACTCCCTAAAAGATGATACTTTTTTGGGGGGTCTGTAAATGAAATAAACACAAATTATAGATGCTTACCGAGGATTATCGCACGTTCTTCTCAGCGTTTGTTGTCCACCACCACACGTCGCTGAGCAAGGTCCGTCAAATTGATACGACGACCAGCCTCCATCAACAACAAGAAGACACGCCTGAACCAAAAAAAATAAATAAAAATAATTAAAATGATTTGTAATATTTCAATATGACTGAAAAACCCAATGTTTGTATCACCACAATAACCAAGCACAGCGGATGTGAAGGGGCAAATAAGCACATCTTTTTATTCACAACAACCACCTAAAAAAAAAAAACGAACAAATTTTTTTAAATTTTTTTTAGATAAAACTTAAAGTTTGGCTTTACCTGTGTGTTACAAGCTTGACTGCTAGTTCCTGATCCAAAGCACGGCAGACCACCATTCTGAGGACTGTCACAAAACGAAGAATAATTTTACTTTACATGAAATTTGTTTCACTTTACACATGGCATCAAATATGACAACAAACCTTAATAGAATACAGAGTTAAAAAAAATTTCATTAGTTTAAACCAAAATTACAAATTGAGACAAATTCATTCATTTATAAAATGATACAAAGTTGCCAAAAAAAACCCCAATAACACCTAGATTACTTTTAAAAACATAGATTACTTGATTAAGTTTGATTTTTTGGCAAAACTTTTGCACTCACGTCGGGTTGGTGCAGGTTCTAGTTCTCGTCTGCTGCCCGCCGCCACACGTCACTGAGCATGCTCCAAATGGTGACCATGGCGACCAACCACCATTCACAGAAACAGGACATGCCTTTAATAACCAAAAACAAAAAAATAATTAAAATGATTTGTGATATTTCTATATGACTGAAAAACCCAATGTTTGTTTCACCACAACAACCAAGCACAGTAGATGTAAATTTAAAAAAAATATTAATGATCAATATGAAAATATGGATTCTTTACATTTATACATGCAAATTAGTTGTCGACAAATTGTCCTTCTTAGTTTTTCTTATAAACTCAAGTTGCATTCTGTACCTCTTGGAAGCAGGTTAAAGTATCCGTTGGACTCCCAGCACACTGTTGTCCTCCGTTTTGTGGCCTACGAGAAATTAGCAAAAAGAAGGCATGAATTCCCTACTCTGTGAACATAAATATCAATTCACTTACTGTTTGACACATGTTTGATGGGACAATTGTTAAATAAACACAACTTGTTTGTCAATAATGATCAAATGAGGTCCGGCAAAAAAAATGTATCCGTCTTAAAACAAAAAGCATTCTCCATGGGAAAAAAAAAACAGTTTGAAGGTTCCAATGATTCAATTTTGTGATCTGGAATCCACTTACGTTGGGTTGTTGCACTGCCTGGTTCTGCTTTGGACACCTTGACCACAAGTGACCGAACACGGACCAGCCGTCCAGGCTGACCATCCCCCATCCACTGGTGGTTGAACTGGAGGTGGATTGGTCGTTGTTACATCCACACAGTTTCCTTCAACGCACCACTAGGAATCAAAAATCAACAATTTGTCGTCAGCTATGATCTACTCAAAAAAAGGATTTTACACAATATACCCACATTTAATGGTCACGTGTGGTCTAGCAGTGGAGCACAGGATTCGTGATTGAGAGGTTGTGGGTTCGAGCCCCGCCGTGGCCATGCGTGTTGTGCCCTTGAGTAAGGCACTTCACCTCAATTACTCCTCTCAACCCAGGTGTTAAATGGGTACCGGCATTATTCAATGCTGGGAAGGTAACAGACTCACTGTGGAGGAGGTGTGGCGATCCTCCCACAGCAGCATACGAGTCTGGCCCAATCGCTATTGAAAGAGAGATGGGCACTCCGTTCCTGTGAACACAGGTTCGTCCCTTTTACACAGTATTATAAGTTGACAATGTTATTTTGTATAATGTAATTTCTATTAAAACGATAAACACATTAGCACACTGTATTACATTGTTTAACATCGTATTTATGGCATTAAGAATTCATAAAAACTTCAGAGTGTTCGGGTGTGCGGTCACAGAAATTAACAGGTGAAGATATGTCATCGAGATTTAAATATTGAATTCCTAGAGTAACATTTGATGTCAAACATCAATTTTGAAAACTTGGTACTGATTATTCTTACCCTGTTTGTTCCACACGATGTGCCATCCAACGAAGCCACGCCCGTCCCAATGCACTGACCATTAGGGTGTAGGCACGCCAAATGACCACACTACATAAACGCAAAATGAAAATCCTCTTCAATCCATTTCGTTTTAAATCAATGAAAAGTGACAGTTTTCGTTTCATTATTTGGTAAGCGAGTCATATTTCTTGCTAGCCCAAACTACGGGGTTGCATTTGTACTTACCGTGCTCCTAGAGCAAGTCTGTGGGGTTAGAATGTTGATAACCTGACATTGTACATCGGCCGTGTACCGGACGCCGGGCATATCGTTAGGATCCAAGGGATGGGGGTTGCCACTCGGTGAACTGTCGTCAAGACATGTCACGAAAGGGTGGCTACAAGAAAAGAAAGAAAACAATCATCATTAAAAAAAATACCGCTCACATTCTGATTGGCCGACAATCAATTGTTGCCATGGCAACCAATACATCATAAATCCCATAACAAGCAACTGAAAAAAAAAGTGCTGCTTCTTACATTCACTTTTTCTGGACATCTGACTGATTGAATTACGGACTGACTGACTAACCAACTGAAAATTACGTCCATAAACTAAGGCTTTTATGTAATAATGTACATTACCCCCCTACATTGTACTACTGTTCTCGTTATCCTTTTTATGTATTTTTGGAGCTTTCAGGACTCACCAGAGGAAGTTTTGGAGTTGCAGTGCGCTGCACGATGACCAGATGAAGGAGTTGGGCCCATAGGTCCTGGCCGACGCCATTATGTTGACTCCATTTGTACAAGCTGAAGCAATATCGGAGAAGCGTCCATCGCCATCGTGTTCCATACCCAGGCTGTACAGAGGAAAATCAAGGTAAGAAAAACGTTAAACCTTGTTGCTTTAAAGTAAGTAAAGTAAAGTCTGTCACGAGCCAATGTGGCCCATCAGGGCATTTGTATCTGATTTCAGTAGCGCAAAACGACTGAGAATATTTCTGTTCCCCCCTGGATGGGATGCCAGTCCATCGCATGTTACTTCCCAGCTAATGCTGGTTCCCAATTATACTCCTGGGTGGAGAGAGGCAAGTGGGGATGAAGTGGCTTGCCCAGGGACACAACATATGACCAGCGGCTGGATTCGAACCCCTGATAATCTGATCATGAGTCATGAACCCTAACCACTATAAAGGTTGATTACTCAAAAGAAAAAATTCAACAATCGACGATCACAGATTAAGAGTTCTTGACCCCATTGGACCGTATCAACTTTATCGTGGTCGTGTCAATCACAAGATCTCCAGTTCAGATATATACATTTTTGGGCCACTCCAGGTATTTTAGGAAGCATTAATCTTGCAAATTCTAAACTTGTCTAGATGAAACAATAAGCAAACATCCGGCAAAAATGAGCACAGGAATAAAAACTCACTTATGTCCCAGTTCGTGAGTGATGACCACACTGGACCCGAAGCCCGATTCCTCCACCAGAGCGCATGCGTAGTCTCTGCTACAGGCCCCGTTAAATTGAGCGATTCCAAGAAGAGAGCTGCTGCCTTGTAGAGTCAAGTCGTATCTGTCAGGAGAAGGAACAATCTCCGTTTTAAAATCAGAAGCCGCATCTTTGTGGCTAGACAACGTTTCAATTTTTATGCTTTACAATTTTATTTTTTTTTAAATTTTATAGAGCTTGCTTGCCTTTAGGAACCGTCACCATTACTGTTATCAGTTATGGGGAAATAAATACAACCATATCTTAAATTCATAAAAAAAATAAGATGCAACATGTTTTACCCTTCCTATGCAAACATACATTCTGTGCCAAGTTGTCCTTTCACTAGTTTCAAATCAATCAAGTGGCAGTTTTCAACGGTTAAGAAGTCCCATAGCTTACATAAGGCAGGATTGACTGGCTGTGACTGTTTATGTAACTTGGTACAGCTATGCTTTGACTGTAGGCGATTGTTGGGCCAGCTGTGCCTACATTTTGCCAGCTTTTGTCTGTTGACTGAATTTGACTAGTCACAGTGCTTGCTTGAGATATGATCTGACTGTTGGTGACTAGCCTGTGTGAAAGGCATGGCAGGGGAAGAGGATTGATGTTTTGGCTGTCTGCGACTGTTTTATTTATCATCTAAAAATAGCTGGTAAATCTTCCTATCTCCGTACCCAGACATCAGCACCGCGTTGTCGAAGTGATTCAAGCTGGTTTCATCCACACTGTTGATGGCTTTTTGGTACCGGCAAAAACTGGTTAATGTGGTTCCTCCGTCAGCCGTAACGGTCAGCGTGCCGGTTCCGTAAGAAGTCTGACGAAAACAAAACAGATAAAACTCAGCTGAAAAACATTCTTGTTTAGTTGGCAAAACCCATTTGAACGAAACACAGCTTCTGGTTGATGACACCAAATACATTTTTAATATCTGCAAATGAAAACGGTTTTTTTGGGACTTTCGTGTCACCATGGCGATAGAAATTCAAAATCCGATATAAGAAATTTAGAATGAGGTTCTAATTTAGAAGATAGAATAAGGTTTATTGAGTAATTTTTCCTGAGTTACTTACAGTTGTGCTTTGGAGAACCCGCATCTGAACAATCTTGATGATGAGAGGAACACCCAGCGAATCATGCAAATAACTACTGGCAACCTGTAATCAAACAGGAAAAACAACTTCAATGATGCACGGTTTTTGTGTCATCGGTGTCATGATAGAAAGTTGAAATAAGGATCTTCACAATTGGGTTGGTGTTCCTAAGCAGGACATTTTACCACAATTTCTTCTCTTCATTTTGAATGGGTAACCTGTGCGGATAGAAATGAGATCATGTCGATCCTGAACCACTTCCTTCAATTCTATTCTCATTGCCTGGAGATTTGACGTAATTGTGACACACTTTGATTGACTTGGTCATAGTTCACGTCTGAGATGCCTTACGGTGTTCATGAGTGCCAGGGCAACATCGGTGGCACTACGCCCCATGGAGGAGTGAAAGGAGTTCATCACGGAGTCGATGACAAGAAGAAGTTCCAATGTCTTGGTTCCAATCGTCGATCCATCGCTGCAGGCTTCTCTCTTCCTCCTCCTTGCTTCGTCGTCTCCGCCCGGGAGCTCCATATCAGCCTGATCTTCCATGAAGTGGTAGTAAGGTCCTAGTCGAATCAAACAGAACGGAAATTTGTTTATGTGGCAATGTGGTGTTCATACCTGCTTGAAGTTTGAATGTGAATTTTTAAAATTTTGAGTCAGTGACTCTGTCCGTCAGTCAGTGACTCAGTCAGTCAAAGACGAAAAGACTGGCCATTAACCAGCTGTGATCGACTTACGTTCCAGTCCACAGAAGTGAACATCCGTCTCGTTGTCTCCGTTCTCGGTATCCTCGATGACATCATCGTCAGCTGATCGGCGGTAAACAATGTGAGGGTTCTCCAAATCGCGCCTCTTTCTACGGACGGAGTCAGTGTGATCGTCGGTCAGTTTCTGGATGAATAATTCGTAGCCTTCCAACTTGATGATACCAGCCTAAAATCAATTGAATCAATCAAAGTTCAAACTTTGTAATTAATACCGTTGCCATGGTAATGCTATAGCAATTAACATTTTGTGTGACTGAATAATTAATTCTATTGAATGTCTATCGATACTGATCGGGTGTCCAAATCAAGAAAACAACATTTCTTTGTATCTAAATTCTAATCTCAAACTCTGAAAAAAATTGAATGAAATTAGGATTTTTCAAAATCAATTTACTGGGCCCACTTACCAAACCATCGTTGCAAGTGCTGACAGCAACTCGACTAGCGCCCTCGTGTGACAAAACCCTGCCAAATTTGTAGCAGGTGTCGTGTTCTGACGGCAGAGGTCGCTCTTCAACGTTACCGTCTGCGTCCACGTAGTGGACTTTGAGTCCCTTGGGCGTCAGCTGCCGATTGGTGGTGAGTTGAAGGTGAAACTCCTCGCCAAAGGCGTTGAATTTAAATTCAGAAATGTCAAATGGATTATCGGCCTCCCTCTTTTCCCTCGAGTTTTCAACCTCCCAAGGACTGACGACTTCGAATTCTTGCACTGCAATGATTGGAAACAGATATACAATAAGAACATTTCCCCCCGAAAAAACAAAACAAGCAGGCCTATTTTAGATTATTTTGAAAACATGCTAATAAATTGATAAATGACTCACTTTTTGAAGTCGAGGAAGCTCCTAGGTAGTAATCGGCATCTTCAGGTGATATTAAATCCGAGTCCTGAAAATCAAACAAGGATCATACAAATATGGCATTGAACCAGTAGTTAGGCTTTCGGTAATATCATAAAATATGAAGTTTTGCAAGCGTGGTATATCACTTTTTTTTACTTCTTCAAAGTTAGGTTCATTCTTTATGCAAGTTCTTATTTTATATTCCAGTCGAGGCCACTCTCTTCGAAAGTTGCGAACAAACAACGCTATCAATACCACTTCAAATGTTTATGAGTTTATTGTTAACAATAAAGTCTGGGTCTTCGTCAGTAGAAAACTTTATGAAAACTCTCAAAAGAACTGTTATTGGCGCCGTGCCGGTGAATTTCATTGAAATGGATGATTTGACTTATGAGTGGTTGAAAGTTGCGGTTATGGCCTATTGTAGAAAACAAAATCGTAAAAAAAAATTGTTATCAAAGAAGGCTTGGCTGCTACAAAAGACCATGGTTTGAACTGAAGTCTTTCATGCGAAGCCCACTTTAACGTTTTCTCATGTGCAAGGATCCTAAGCCGAATCGAACTGTCTAACGGAGCAGAACCATTTCTATTGAGTTGAGATTTGCAAACCTCAAACCATCCCACCACCAATCTGTTTTCAGACTTTGTTTTTCGAGAATAAGTCACGCATGGAGTGCATCAGGCATGCGTGACTCATTGTTTTAAGACTTGAGCGAGCAAAATATTTTCCTCTCTTTCCCCCTATTCTAAGTTTAATTCTGTTGCCCGATTACAAAAGAACGATTTTTTTGTGACTTTATGGGCGCCTTTGAAAACAGACTGTTTTGATCGAGTTTAGTTACTTTGTTGGTTGTTTGCAATTGCAAGATAACCGTGAACTGTAGGAATGATATAGATTGTCCGTTTTCTTTAGCACTAAGGATTATCCTCAACCACAGATACCCGATATTTTCTCTATAAAAGATCTAATTTAAGAGAGTTCAACCTGAGCTTCATCATTACAAGTTCCGATTGAAATGGTATAATAGTTCAAAATTGAACTTGATACCAGGTCTCATTAATTTGGTATTTTGCACGCCGTTCGGTCAGTAATTGGAAGTGAAGCCATTGAAGTTGGCGACACGCGATGATCATGACAAAGACACGAACTCCGCGAAAAATTTTCGAGGTATTTTGCCAATCAATTTTCAAAACCTGAATTTGAGGTGAAGAGATTTAACCGAAGTGACCCGCATCTTTTCGTGACTTTCATTGTGTCTTCTAAAGCAGAAACCCCCGCGAAGCTTCATGTCAGCAGAGATACACAACGCCTCATGCGACCGCCCTATCCCGGCCCCCAGCGACCAGCGTCCTGTTTAAGGTCAGAACACTTCAACAAAAGTCACGTTAACTAGGAATTTCAAAAGCCCTAATCCGCGATTTTGTTATGACTTATATCTGCGGGGAATCGCAAGGGTATACCGCCCGAAGGGGTGAGTGTCCTATCATGGACACTGACTGCCTAAACAAACCCAACATCACGTTTGGCAGAGAGCAATCCGATTGTGTCAAAGGCATTTCATGATTATTGATCGGTGAACTGAAAACCGGTAGGCCTATATACGCTCGTAACGGTTAAGCAAGGAGTACATGTACATGGCCGGTAATACGTAAAAACCCAGTCATCTTAGTAAACAGATTGAATTATTATTAATATAATGAGTCACTCAGTAAACCCAAAACTCTGCTTGGGTGGGTCTTATTATAGTAGGCCTTATTATGAAAATACACGGTGTTTTGTGGGTTTTTTTTGACAGTATAAACCAAAATTTAACAGTTGGCATAAACCGGCAAAGGAATTTGATCAAATTTACTTTCCAATTCTCACAGATACGCGAATGGACAAGATGACAGGCGACGCGGCAAACTAAAACTTGTTAAAAAATCAAAGTAAAGTAGAGGACTGATTCAGAGACAAGTAAACCTCTTAATATGGAATCACAAACACCGCAACAACATCATGATCTTGTGTCACCATCTTTCAGAGAAACGATTAAGACTTGAAAATCGCCCCACATCGGATCACAAGTTGCTGAGAAGCTTTTCACCGCTACCTGCGACTATATCAAGCCGAGGCCATTAGTTCAATTGGGCCATTCTCTAATGGACCCTCGTCACGTCCCAAACCCCTCTTATAATCCAGTGCCCTTTGCGCTTCGATTTTAAGTCACATTATTATCGCTCGTGAAGCAGTTTGAATGACGTTAGCATAAACTGCGTCGCCAATGTTTAGTCACTCAATGTTCAATCTTAGACAAACAACAATGTTTCCTTCACGTTGCTCTAATATTTTAGAGTATCGTGAAAGAGGGTGTGAATTTCAGAAGGCACACCCATTATTTTATTGCCCAATTATTGTTGCATGAAGCGGTTATGATGGGACATAATACTCAAGGCTTTTACAAGCTGCTACCGTGTCCTTCCAACCATAGGCCCTTATACACCGTTCGTCCCTGTGGTATGTACCCAGTAGGCCCTAATTGGTCGATAGTGGGGGACGTTTGCCTCGGACCTTGAGACGTTATGCTTTGTTATCATGCCGTAGAACTGCAGCTCCATGGTTATGCCGCAGAAAAAAAGGTTGTCACAACACTACATAAGGCTATATAGGGCCTAAGCTTTGACTTATTGTGACATCTTGGCTGACATTTTGATATAACAACAACAATAACTTGTCATTGACCATTCAGAACGTAATCTCCTTAAAATTCCAGAAAGTACGGACATCGTGTGTATTTATAAGGGTTCTCTCATAATGAACCACAGTTTCTTTGTAACAAACACTGATTTTAAAAATGACTTAAAAAAACACCTGATTTTAAAAATTACTTTCATACAAGGTAGGTATAACCACAATAACGAACTGAAATATTTTCCAAAATACACCAAATTCATGTGAATCCAGTGAAGTACCTATTCTTAGATTGGAAAATGGATGGAAAGACAATATGAAATCTGGAAAAGTGATAAGATATAATAACAATATATGATGTACCACACTGTACAAGTCATGAATACACAAATCTCATTTGTGATTAGTCGGAATAAAATGAGACTACATGTACCAACAAAACTGTACTGTAGAAGTATACGCCTTTCTCGATTTTAAAATTTTGAAGAACTGTATTCCGTTCCTCGGAGAAACATATTTTACACGGGGAAAAAAATCAATTAATTGCAATCAGAAAAACTTACCAGAGACCGACCATGGACGTTGGCACTTGCAAAGAGCACACTAAATAAAACGAACCCCGAGAAGAACATCTTTCTTTCTTCTTCACCCCGTAGAATCACCTTTTAAAAAGTTTCTCTGAGAATAAAATAACTTCAAAATACTGAATTCACCACTGTGATGATATAAATTTCGTAGATTTCTAGTTGTACACCCGAGCCAGCAGGGTACAAACGACTATCGCTCCAGACGATTTCAAAACTATTTGCCCTGTGGACGATGAGGCGACGGTTTTTAAAGGGACTTCCTCAAACGGCGGTGACGAAACGGCCGTATTTGCATAACAATGCCCACTGCGCCGTACCTCTTGATTTCTAACAATAGCTACACCCTGTCATAGGTGAGTCGTATAGTGTGGGAATACGGTGGTGGGCTCGTCCACTTTGTGGACGGGTGTGGGCGGTTTGGGTGAGGGTGGTCGCGGTCCAGTGATGGCGAACCTTTTCAACTGTTATTTTTTTCTCTCCAAAATCGACTTCCCATAATCTCGTTACAAACAAAAATTCTGAGTCGGAGCAACCGCAGATTTGTAGCAGAAACTGTTATTGTGAAGTTTCTTTGTATGCAGATTCCTTGAAAAAACTGCCAAAACCATGAAACAGGTGTATTTGGCCATTATTATATGATGCCCAAACCAAGGATGGGTAAAGGCTAATAGGTAGAAATTTTGGGATGACCGGTCATTATACTATTTCTCGCAATTCTGTGCGATTTTAGCAATTTACAAATCCCAAATAGTTTTTGCCAAATTGTTTGAAATTTTAAATAAAAAACGCATACCTATTAAAGTAAAATTCAGAAGATTTGAAGATTTTTAATGTGTAATGTTTTCAGTCGATGCGGTTACTTGGGCAAACATATCGGTAAACTTGGCCAAACATTTTTTAGTATGTATCTAATCAAAGTTGTGTGTAGTATCAATTAACATTAAACCCATGGTATAGGTAATCAGTTTTTCAAGGGCGTTACTTGCTTTGTCTCACTATGAATAATTCAAGCCAGTGAAGCCTCGCAATGGAGTCCAGTGACCCGTAGTCCCCTGGTCGGACATTCCTGGGTGATGACCACTCGGACAATGGTGCTAGTGTCCATTGTGGCCAGCCTGGTGGTCATCGCAGCAACTTGACCGTTTCATATTACCCAGACTTGCTACAAGTACAAACAGATCTGAGTAGGGTCCATACTAAGCAAAGATTTTTATTTCAAATACATGTGTTAATCATCTTATGAGTATATAACGAAAATAATATTTGGCCACGGTATGTACGCATGCGCACTAATTAGCCAAAATCCTTGTTTACACCATTGATTAAATTCGTATATTTTTCTGGCCAAGTAAGCGAAGTTCTTCGCATATACGGTGAGCGGAGCTATGTAATTTCAATACTAATCCCATTTGTGTTTCTCGTGTATTAATTTGTCTGAAAATTAAACAACAAAAAAACAAAAAAGTACGCAGGGACACCGTCCACAGGACATCCGTTCTCGACCTTGGTATTGACTGGAGGACAGAAGGTTTCAACATTTCCCCAAATCCCAGATGTGTTTTTTCTTCTTTTCCAACTATTCCCTGTTTATTTAACGGAATCATACCGGGAAGGAGAGAACCACAATCGATCTCCACTATAGAATTGTGACTGTGATTTAATTGATGGTATATTTTATGAACAGGTGTCAACTCAAGTTTTACCAATCATCACGGAAGTGAGAAGAATTCAAAAATTTATTGCAACTAACCACAACGATGACTTGTGTTACCATTGTTTTTGTTTGATTGTGACCACTAACTGGACAATTTCATCATGGCTGATAAAAAAAAAATCCCCTTTGCGGTTTCAAGGTGAGATAACTTTTACAACTTCTTCATTCCACTGAAATGATGTCAAGACGGAAACCATGCACCTGCGTGCGGGTAATTACATCATATAGTGGCGAATCTTTGGTAAAAGTCCGGGTTTGTGGCGGCTGACGTTGAGGCAATCCCTCGAAAAAAATGAGTCAAAAAGGTGGGGGGGTCTCTCGAAATCTTGTTCAAAATCTGAACTTTACCTTATTTAAAAACATTGCTTTCAGGTAACATCTTTTGTACACGTAAATAGTATTATTACTTTGTGACTGCTTTAAACTTACAGATTCAACGGGGAAACTGTTGGGGTTATAGTTTTACAACAGGTACATTGGAGTATCTTCAAGTCGTTCAGGACTTCAGTTGAAGTGATTATCTTCGGAGATCACAGTCCAAAGCTTATTTAAATATCCCCGACTGAACTATGTGTCCCTTCATAATGCACCCTTCATGTACCTCTTTTGTAAGTAGAGGGGTCGATTTCGTACCCCCTTGTTGTTGATACACTCAACTTTCTCAATGGACCCACAGAGAACGAAGCCCGTTGATCCACGGTGTGTCATAGGATGACCGTACTACATTGGGCCATTCAAATGATATTTGCCCGTTCATTATGAATAGTTAAGGGCTTGACTACCCGTCCATCCATTGAACAAATTTGAGTTGTGTAGGTTCATGTCTGTGACTTGGGGTGTGTGTCATGACAAGGAGGAATGTGCATATCTTGAAATGAATTGCAGACACTGAACGAGACGATTATCGATTCAGAGTGCGAGGAACATGATTTGAAATGTGTCATCTCGACCTGCCCTGATCGTCATATACATTGGCTGATTTTGGTGGCAGCTTTTTACTAAGCGGGGATCAGATAGGATATGAGAGTTTGTATACGAAAGTTGTGTAATCTCGTAAAATTGACAAGTGTATGCAATTAAAACTGGAACAGTTTAAAAACTTTGTGTCATTTTAACATGTACGCAGTTATTTCAAACTGAGAAAACATCGGCAAGAACCAGGCTTAAAAAGTGACATCTTCAGATCACATGATGCACCGATGGAGAGACATGACGATGGAACCATTACGTCGTAGTCTTAATTTAGTTGCAGTCCGACATTCACAATCGCAAACGCGAAGAACGATTCCGCATTTGATCGAGTGACATCTTTCCCCCGTTTCTTTTAACACCGCACCAGAGATAAAAGAAATGGTCAACATGACCATGATTATATAACAGTCAGAAATATTCCCAAACTGAACCGTATAACCAGGGCTTCAACACTGATTGTTCAGTGTTGGCAGACTCGAATTCTTCGAGGATTTCACCCACTCCATCTGTAAAGTACCTCTCATCTTATGTAACAAGAGTGCCCTATCGACACACCAGTTACATTGTTGAATACAGACCACATTGAAGGTTAGGCGGTACTTGGAAAACTTTTGTGGAGGTTTTTTTTCACTGACCGTTTTTTTTCATTGACAGACACTGACCGTATCTGTCAAACCAAGCGCAACCGTCAAGTTTTTTACTATAACTCGGAATTCAACAAAATTTGGGAAAACTTCCCTCAGGAAATGGTGGACGAGGCTTTTCTTGCTCACTTACCGTGACGGTCTTTGTTATTTGTTATTTTTTATGGTTGCTACGGTAATAGTTTGTTTGTGACAGTTGAACTTTATTTGCGCGAAGTTTTCAGTAAATCATAGGGACAATTTTGAATAGAAATACGTATGAAACAAACCTTGATTAACAGAAATGAGGCTGATTACATAACAAAATTGTTATTCAACAGGTAACTTGGCACAACAGGACGCCTTTAGCCCTAAATTTCTTCACCAAGAAGGACAAGTTTTCGTTCTGATCAATTTATCCATTTCCATTTCACAGTTCACTATTCGACTATAAAAAAAGGTTAAGATGGTATGTTATTTAAGACCGAGGGTTGATTTCATTCAGTTTTTACTTCTTAAAACATGTTTGTCATATTCACAAATACAATTGGACAAGGGGGATTCCCATGCGGTTGGACAGGTGCAGCATGACTAATGCACACAATCATAATACTCCGGTAAAGGTTTGGTTTTGTTCACCTGAAGTTGTTTTCTCTCTGTAAAACCACCGCAATGAAATCATACAATGATATAGTGATAAAAAAAATCGCCATATAAGGATTCCTATTTATATCAAATATCGTTTTGCAATAATAATTAATTTGTCAAAAGATTCAAATTGCATAACTGATTCTGGTATTAACATCCGTTTCCTGAAAAATATGTAGGCATAACATAACTCATTTTTATACCTCCACCAAGGAGGTTATGTTTTCATCGGATTTGGTTAGTTTGTTTGTTGGTTGGTTTGTCTGTTAACAAGATAACTCAAAAAGTTATGGACGGATTTGCATGAAATTTTTTTTAGGGGTGGTCCTTGGTACAAGTACAAATCGATTAGATTTTGGAAGTGATTCGGATCTCCAGGTTTTTTTTGAAGGATTCTTAACCATTTATGCGAATACAGTTCTTTTGGGTGTACTGACAATATGGCAAGGAATTGTTTAGCCTTGTAGAGGTTTGCGCTGTCTGGGTGCTTTTTAGTTTTATGTATTTGTAAAGTTTAAGGTAAGGTTTGTGCATTTAATTCGTAAAGAAACTCTCAGTCCTATAGTTTGGGAAACTTAATTTCCTCCTCAAAAGACCATGGACGTTGCGTAATCTTCTCAGTTGCAGGGAAAAATTTAAAATTAGGTTAAGTATAGCCGTTACAGGCTGTACCGGATCATGTAAACAATAGGAAAGTTATAGTTTCCTTTCTAAAAAAAAAATATTATTACCAAATTTCTAAAAATACCCTAACCATGAAGTCATTATTCTTGTATCCCATGTGTCAAACCTATGAGCTTTTGTAATAAATGTCCGTATGACATCAGGCACTGCCAAAAATAAACTGCTGTCGATATTAGACTTGGATATTTAAATAACAAAGAGCGGCAGACAGGGTGACCGTGCCGCGGGGAAACCAGGCCATAGTCCCGGGGACAAATCCACCTGTGCACGCCCGGTAGTTTAAGTTATAGGCCTACTCGGAGTTGGAACCATGATCTGAAAACGGAAAAAGTGCCGAAATGGTTAAACCTGTAAAACTTTTAAGTGTACATGAGCAATGAGTCTTCAGTAGGGTTGCATCAGTGTTTAAATCGACGTGTGACTTAAAAAGAGGTTTTGTTCTTTTAAAGTCTTATGAGATTGTGGATCTACTGAAAAAGAAACGGATGATATAATCTGCAGTTATTTAACTCCTAAGAGAAAATGAGATGACGTAAAGTTTTCCATGGTCATGTTTTTCAGCCCAATAAGGTAATCCTTCAATGAACTCGTATAGACGAATCGGATCAGCATTTTTCTCATCGCATATGCTTGTTCGGGTGATTGTCATAATTGCTGGAATTTACAACCCAAAACTGTCGTATCCTGTGTTAAAAATAGACGTTCTGAGAACATAAAATCCTTTGAAATGATTGTCCGGTCTCTATTTTGCAAATTCATTCCCCAGGTCACAAGAAACCGAGTTTCACAAAGTAGTATTAGTCTGTTTGAGTTGAACCTTTTTAGATTTATGAGTTCAACAATTGATCGTACGCGGGTGAATAAATTGAGGACGCTTGAACGCCATCCCGTAATAGTCGTCAGGTTTATCGGAGGGGAGTTCCCTGTGATGATATAGTCCGTAGCTTTTCATTGTTGCAGTTCACGATTGCCTTATATGGTCATGCCTGATGCACCGCATGCGCAGTGGATCTATTGAGTTTTGTGGGTTGACATTTTCAGGTCCAGTGACTTCCCCAAAAAGCGTATGTGCATGTACATAGTACTGCTAATAATAGTGCATTGAGTTACAAAAACGTATTGTATTATTTCTTCGTATCATGTTTCCGCAAATAAACATCAGAGTTTGTTTATTTAAGTATCGATCTTTACAAGGTAAAAACAGTTCCACAAAAGTTGAATTCGTGTATAATAAAATACAGTCTACATGTATTTGAAAGTGAAAACCTATGCGTCAGATGTCTTATTTTACATTCTGCTAAATCACACTATAATAAATGAAAAACGAAACAATACATTATGTTGATTTCTTTAAATCGAGCAATATTCAAAGGGGTGAAAAATACACTTGACATAATTTTCCAGGATTTTAGGACGTATAAGCTTTTATAACTTCTTGCAAACTACGATGCTTAACGTCGGTGAACATGCAGGCCTGCACGTACACCCCCTGTTCAATAGACTCAGTAATCCACCTGATTATTCCAATCAATTATTGAAATCTTGGCACCTGTACAATTTTCTATATATGCCACCTGACTCAAGCATAAAATGAATAGCCTATTATATGAAAACCTGGACGATATCACGGAGAACTTTCGCGATACGTAAAAAAAATGTAAACACTCCGTCCGTCGACGTCTTTGTTGCTGATTTGTCAAGAGTTCGTAATAAGATACAGACGCATTTCCCCCCTTGCTTTGCTGCACTCTCTGAACACTTCAATCATTTGCAAATTTTGCTTGTAAAGTCATGGCCTGCAAGAGAGCAAGGGAGTGATCAACAAAGTTTTGCCCTCAATTTTGTTTTAAAGTGGGGTAACCGTTGGGTAGTAATTATGTGAGGTGTTCTTGCAAAATTAGACTGAACTAGGCAGAGGTCGAAGTGAGGGTTTGCGAGTATATTAAGAAAGAGTATAAAATTTTCCTTACAAAACTGTTTATTGCACTTCAATTGGACATTCCTTTGACAAGTTATGGCTGATTAAAGTTCGCATTATCAACAAGTGAAGTACTGAGAAAAAGGCCTTTTGACTGTTTTGTCGTCATGAAAACCCAATTGCTCTTCCTTAGAAACACTTTTATTCCTCGATTGTATGATATTTGTTTGAAAGTGTAGCCTAGTAGACGTATCAAAAATTACAAATATCAATAAATCTTTTTTTTTTTAAATCACCCCCATTCTTTTTTTCTTTTTCTTTTTCATTTTTCTCCCCAAACTTCGCGTAAAGATTGACCAAAGTTAGGAAGAATTCGCTCAGGGCAGACGCAGACCAACATCTGGTAATACTAACCAAATTTATAGACCCAATTTATTTTTGAGCGTTTGCGTGATGAGACACGATTCCTCTTCCCCCAATCATGACAAGACACAAATTTACCAAATCCATGCACGGTAATGTTTGTTTTATTTGGCAGGATTGCAAATTTACCGTTGAAATATAAAAAAAAAAACTATCTTCTAATGCATTGTTCTTCAATTATTATTACGCAGAAATTTACGGATTGTACGGGTAAAAACTTTTTTCCTGAGGACGTGCTAAAAATGTCAACATACGTTTGCGTAAGTTGTTTTCCCACGATTCCATACCGGGTATCGCCCATTGGTGCTTCTAACTTTGTCTTATAGCAATAAACAAAACTTTGGAAATGAAGTGGACTTCCCTCTACGGGTGTTGTCCGTCCGTTATGGGTGTTGGTCCCATGTCTGTCCCTCTTCGATTGATGACAGCGGCCCGTGTAATGCTAAGTAAATAAACAGTTATTATCCATGCGCAATCGGTT
>CM057138.1:16377376-16620317 GCA_029964075.1 Patiria pectinifera | reverse complement strand
ATTCATTAGCTGGCATCTACACACCTTGTGTGAACATTTGACTTAGTTTCGTGAAGTTGGATTTTTTGGCCTAAAATCAGTATTTTTGATGACCGCGATATGGAAAACTTTTTCAGATTTTAACTTTTTGGCTAAAAACTTAAATGTTTGTTTTCTGCCCGGATCCTGACTCTAGGGAGCTGAATTCTCTTGGTGATTCATTGCTGGCATCTACACACCTTGTGTGAACACTTGACTTAGTTTCTGAAGCTGGATTTTTGGCCCAAAATCAGTATTTTTGATGACCAATCGGATATGGAAAACTTTTCAGATTTGGACCATTTTTGCTAAAAACTGAAATGTTTGTTTCTGCCCGATCCTGACTGTAGTGAGCTGAAATCTCTTGGGGATTCATTGTTGGCATCTACTACACCTTGTGTGAACATTTGACTTAGTTTCCGTGAAGTTGGATTTTTTGGCCCAAATCAGTATTTTTGATGACCATGATATGGAAAACTTTTCAGATTTGGACCATTTTTGCTAAAAACTGAAATGTTTGTTTTCTGCCCGATCCTGACTGTAGTGAGCTGAAAATCTTGGGATTCATTGCTGGCATCTACACACCTTTGTGTGAACATTTGACAGTTTCCTCGAAGTTGGATTTTGGCCCAAAATCAGTATTTTTGATGACCGCGGATATGGAAAACTTTTCAGATTTGGACCATTTTTGCTAAAAACTGAAATGTTTGTTTTCTGCCCGGATCCTGACTGTAGTGAGCTGAAATCTCTGGGGATTCATTGCTGGCATCTACACACCTTGTGTGAACATTTGACTTAGTTTCGTGAAGTTTGATTTTGGCCCAAATTCAGTAATTTTGATGACCACTGATATGGAAAACTTTTCAGATTTGGACCATTTTTGCTAAAAAACTGAAATGTTTGTTTTCTGCCCTGATCCTGACTGTAGTGAGCTGAAATCTCTTGGGGATTCATTGCTGGCATCTACACACCTTGTGTGAACATTTGACTTAGTTTCGTGAAGTTGGATGTTTTGCCCCAAAATCAGTATTTTACATGACTCCTGATATGGAAAACTTTTAAGATTTGGACCATTTTTGCTAAAAAACTGAAATGTTTGTTTTCTGCCCGGATCCTGACTGTAGTGAGCTGAAATCTCTTGGGGATTCATTGCTGGCATCTACACACCTTGTGTGAACATTTGACTTAGTTTCGTGAAGTTGGATTTTTTGGCCCAAAATCAGTATTTTTGATGACCGCGGATATGGAAAACTTTTCAGATTTGGACCATTTTTGCTCAAAAACTGAAATGTTTGTTTTCTGCCCGGATCCTGACTGTAGTGAGCTGAAATCTCTTGGGGATTCATTGCTGGCATCTACACACCTTGTGTGAACATTTGACTTAGTTTCGTGGAGTTGGATTTTTTGGCCCAAAATCAGTATTTTTGATGACCGCGGATATGGAAAACTTTTCAGATTTGGACCATTTTTGATCAAAAACTGAAATGATTGTTTTCTGCCCGGATCCTTACTGTAGTGAGCTGAAATCTTTTGGGGATGCATTGCTGGCATCTACACACCTTGTGTGAACATTTGACTTAGTTTCGTTGAGTTGGATTTTTTTGGCCCAAAATCAGTATTTTTGATGACCGCAGATATGGAAAACTTTTCAGATTTGGACCATTTTTGCTAAATAACTGAAATGTTTGTTTTCTGCCCGGATCCTGACTGTAGTGAGCTGAAATCTCTTGGGGATTCATTGCTGGCATCTACACACCTTGTGTGAACATTTGACTTAGTTTCGTGAAGTTGGATTTTTTGGCCCAAAATCAGTATTTTTGATGACCGCGGATATGGAAAACTTTTCAGATTTGGACCATTTTTGCTAAAAAACTGAAATGTTTGTTTTCTGCCCGAATCCTGACTGTAGTGAGCTGAAATCTCTTTGGGATTCATTGCTGGCATCTACACACCTTGTGTGAACATTTGACTTAGTTTCGTGGAGTTGGATTTTTTGGCCCAAAATCAGTATTTTTGATGACCGCGGATATGGAAAACTTTTCAGATTTGGACCATTTTTGCTAAAAAACTGAAATGTTTGTTTTCTGCCCGGATCCTGACTGTAGTGAGCTGAAATCTCTTGGGGATTCATTGCTGGCATCTACACACCTTGTGTGAACATTTGACTTAGTTTCGTGAAGTTGGATTTTGATGCGCAAAATCGGTATTTTGATGACCGATATGGAAAACTTTTCAGATTTGGACCATTTTTGCTAAAAACTGAAATGTTTGTTTTCTATCCCCGATCCTGACTGTAGTGAGCTGAAATCTCTTGGGGATTCATTGCTGGCATCTACACACCTTGTGTGAACATTTGACTTAGTTTCGTGGAGTTGGATTTTTTGGCCCAAAATCAGTATTTTGATGACCGCGGATATGGAAAACTTTTCAGATTTGGACCATTTTTGCTAAAAAACTGAAATGTTTGTTTTCTGCCCGGATCCTGACTGTAGTGAGCTGAAATCTCTTGGGGATTCATTGCTGGCATCTACACACCTTGTGTGAACATTTGACTTAGTTTCGTGGAAGTGGATTTTTTGGCCCAAAATCAGTATTTTTGATGACCGCGGATATGAAAAACTTTTCAGATTTGGACCATTTTTGCTAAAAAACTGAAATGTTTGTTTTCTGCCCGGATCCTGACTGTAGTGAGCTGAAATCTCTTGGGGATTCATTGCTGGCATCTACACACCTTGTGTGAACATTTGACTTAGTTTCGTGAAGTTTGATTTTTTGGCCCAAAATCAGTATTTTTGATGACCGCGGATATGGAAAACTTTTCAGATTTGGACCATTTTTGCTCAAAAACTGAAATGTTTGTTTTCTGCCCGGATCCTGACTGTAGTGAGCTGAAATCTCTTGGGGATTCATTGCTGGCATCTACACACCTTGTGTGAACATTTGACTTAGTTTCGTGAAGTTGGATTTTTTTCCAAAAATCAGTATTTTTGATGACCGCGGATATGGAAAACTTTTCAGATTTGGACCATTTTTGCTAAAAAACTGAAATGTTTGTTTTCTGCCCGGATCCTGACTGTAGTGAGCTGAAATCTCTTGGGGATTCATTGCTGGCATCTACACACCTTGTGTGAACATTTGACTTAGTTTCGTGAAGTTGGATTTTTCTGCTCAAAATCAGTATTTTTGATGACCGCGGATATGGAAAACTTTTCAGATTTGGACCATTTTTGCTAAAAAAATGAAATGTTTGTTTTCTGCCCGGATCCTGACTGTAGTGAGCTGAAATCTCTTGGGGATTCATTGCTGGCATCTACACACCTTGTGTGAACATTTGACTTAGTTTCGTGGAATTGGATTTTTGGCCCAAAATCAGTATTTTTGATGACCGCGATATGGAAACTTTTCAGATTTGGACCATTTTTGCTTGCAAAAACTGAAATGTTTTTTTTCTGCCCGGATCCTGACTGTAGTGAGCTGAAATCTCTCAGGATGCATTGCTGGCACATACACACCTTGTGTGAACATTTGACTTAGTTTCGTGAAGTTGGATTTTTTGGCCCAAAATCAGTATTTTTGATGACGGCGGATATGGAAAACTTGTCAGATTTGGACCATTTTGCTAAAAACTGAAATGTTTGTTTGCTGCCCGGATCCTGACTGTAGTGAGCTGAAATCTCTTGGGGATTCATTGCTGGCATCTACACACCTTGTGTGAACATTTGACTTAGTTTCGTGAAGTTGGATTTTTTGGCCCAAAATCAGTATTTTTGATGACCGCGGATATGGAAAACTTTTCAGATTTTTGGGCTAAAAAAACTGAAATGTTTGTTTTCTGCCCGGATCCTGACTGTAGTGAGCTGAAATCTCTTGGGGATTCATTGCTGGCATCTACACACCTTGTGTGAACATTTGACTTAGTTTCGTGAAGTTGGATTTTTTGGCCCAAAATCAGTATTTTTGATGACCGCGGATATGGAAAACTTTTCAGATTTGGACCATTTTGGCTCAAAAACTGAAATGTTTGTTTTCTGCCCGGATCCTGACTGTAGTGAGCTGAAATCTCTTGGGGATTCATTGCTGGCATCTACACACCTTGTGTGAACATTTGACTTAGTTTCGTGAAGTTGGATTTTTTGGCCCAAAATCAGTATTTTTGATGACCGCGGATATGGAAAACTTTTCAGATTTGGACCATTTTTGCTCAAAAACTGAAATGTTTGTTTTCTGCCCGGATCCTGACTGTAGTGAGCTGAAATCTCTTGGGGATTCATTGCTGGCATCTACACACCTTGTGTGAACATTTGACTTAGTTTCGTGCAGTTGGATTTTTGGGCCTAAAAATGAGTATTTTTGATGACCGCGGATATGCAAAACTTTTCAGATTTGGACCATTTTTGCTTAAGAACTGAAATGTTTGTTTTCTGCCCGGATCCTGACTGTAGTGAGCTGAAATCTCTTCAGGATTCATTGCTGGCATCTACACACCTTGTGTGAACATTTGACTTAGTTTCGTGAAGTTGGATTTTTTGGCCCAAAATCAGTATTTTTGATGACCGCGGATATGGAAAACTTTTCAGATTTGGACCATTTTTGCTAAAAACTGAAATGTTTGTTTTCTGCCCGGATCCTGACTGTAGTGAGCTGAAATCTCTTGGGGATTCATTGCTGGCATCTACACACCTTGTGTGAACATTTGACTTAGTTTCGTGAAGTTGGATTTTTGGCCCAAAATCAGTATTTTTGATGACCGCGGATATGGAAAACTTTTCAGATTTGGACCATTTTTGCTAAAAAACTGAAATGTTTGTTTTCTGCCCGGATCCTGACTGTAGTGAGCTGAAATCTCTTGGGGATTCATTGCTGGCATCTACACACCTTGTGTGAACATTTGACTTAGTTTCGTGGAGTTGGATTTTTTGGCCCAAAATCAGTATTTTTGATGACCGCGGATATGGAAAACTTTTCAGATTTGGACCATTTTGGCTAAAAAACTGAAATGTTTGTTTTCTGCCCGGATCCTGACTGTAGTGAGCTGAAATCTCTTGGGGATTCATTGCTGGCATCTACACACCTTGTGTGAACATTTGACTTAGTTTCGTGAAGTTGGATTTTTTGGCCCAAAATCAGTATTTTTGATGACCGCGGATATGGAAAACTTTTCAGATTTGGACCATTTTTGCTCAAAACTGAAATGTTTGTTTTCTGCCCGGATCCTGACTGTAGTGAGCTGAAATCTCTTGGGGATTCATTGCTGGCATCTACACACCTTGTGTGAACATTTGACTTAGTTTCGTGAAGTTGGATTTTTGGCCCAAAATCAGTATTTTTGATGACCGCGGATATGGAAAACTTTTCAGATTTGGACCATTTTTGCTCAAAAACTGAAATGTTTGTTTTCTGCCCGGATCCTGACTGTAGTGAGCTGAAATCTCTTGGGGATTCATTGCTGGCATCTACACACCTTGTGTGAACATTTGACTTAGTTTCGTGAAGTTGGATTTTTTGGCCCAAAATCAGTATTTTTGATGACCGCGGATATGGAAAACTTTTCAGATTTTGACCATTTTTGCTCAAAAACTGAAATGTTTGTTTTCTGCCCGGATCCTGACTGTAGTGAGCTGAAATCTCTTGGGGATTCATTGCTGGCATCTACACACCTTGTGTGAACATTTGACTTAGTTTCGTGAAGTTTGATTTTTTGGCCCAAAATCAGTATTTTTGATGACCACGGATATGGAAAACTTTTCAGATTTGGACCATTTTTGCTCAAAAACTGAAATGTTTGTTTTCTGCCCGGATCCTGACTGTAGTGAGCTGAAATCTCTTGGGGATTCATTGCTGGCATCTACACACCTTGTGTGAACATTTGACTTAGTTTCGTGAAGTTGGATTTTTTGGCCCAAAATCAGTATTTTTGATGACCGTCGATATGGAAACTTTTCAGATTTGGACCATTTTGGCTAAAAAACTGAAATGTTTGTTTTCTGCCCGGATCCTGACTGTAGTGAGCTGAAATCTCTTGGGGATTCATTGCTGGCATCTACACACCTTGTGTGAACATTTGACTTAGTTTCGTGAAGTTGGATTTTTTGGCCCAAAATCAGTATTTTTGATGACCGCGGATATGCAAAACTTTTCAGATTTGGACCATTTTTGCTAAAAAACTGAAATGTTTGTTTTCTGCCCGGATCCTGACTGTAGTGAGCTGAAATCTCTTGGGGATTCATTGCTGGCATCTACACACCTTGTGTGAACATTTGACTTAGTTTCGTGAAGTTGGATTTTTTGGCCCAAAATCAGTATTTTTGATGACCGCGGATATGGAAAACTTTTCAGATTTGGACCATTTTTGCTAAAAAACTTAAATGTTTGTTTTCTGCCCGAATCCTGACTGTAGTGAGCTGAAATCTCTTGGGATTCATTGCTGGCATCTACACACCTTGTGTGAACATTTGACATAGTTTCGTGAAGTTGGATTTTTTGGCCCAAAATCAGTATTTTTGATGACCGCGGATATGGAAAACTTTTCAGATTTGGACCATTTTTGCTAAAAAACTTAAATGTTTGTTTTCTGCACGAATCCTGACTGTAGTGAGCTGAAATCTCTTGGGGATTCATTGCTGGCATCTACACACCTTGTGTGAACATTTGACTTAGTTTCGTGAAGTTGGATTTTTTTGGCCCAAAATCAGTATTTTTGATGACCGCGGATATGGAAAACTTTTCAGATTTGGACCATTTTTGCTAAAAAACTTAAATGTTTGTTTTCTGCCCGAATCCTGACTGTAGTGAGCTGAAATCTCTTGGGATTCATTGCTGGCATCTACACACCTTGTGTGAACATTTGACATAGTTTCGTGAAGTTGGATTTTTTTGGCCCAAAATCAGTATTTTTGATGACCGCGGATATCAGGAAAACTTTTGAGATTTGGACCATTTTTGCTAAAAAGACTGAAATGTTTGTTTTCTGCTTGGATCCTGACTGTAGTGAGCTGAAATCTCTTGTTTATTCATTACTGGCATCTACACACCTTGTGTGAACATTTGACTTAGTTTCGTGAAGTTGGATTTTTTTGCCCAAAATCAGTATTTTTGATGACCGCGGATATGGAAAACTTTTCAGATTTGGACCATTTTTGCTAAAAAACTGAAATGTTTGTTTTCTGCCCGGATCCTGACTGTAGTGAGCTGAAATCTCTTGGGGATTCATTGCTGGCATCTACACACCTTGTGTGAACATTTGACTTAGTTTCGTGAAGTTGGATTTTTTGGCCCAAAATCAGTATTTTTGATGACCGCGGATATGGAAAACTTTTCAGATTTGGACCATTTTTGCTAAAAAACTGAAATGTTTGTTTTCTGCCCGGATCCTGACTGTAGTGAGCTGAAATCTCTTGGGGATTCATTGCTGGCATCTACACACCTTGTGTGAACATTTGACTTAGTTTCGTGAAGTTAGATTTTTTGGCCCAAAATCAGTATTTTTGATGACCACTGATATGGAAAACTTTTCAGATTTGGACCATTTTTGCTAAAAAACTGAAATGTTTGTTTTCTGCCCGGATCCTGACTGTAGTGAGCTGAAATCTCTTGGGGATTCATTGCTGGCATCTACACACCTTGTGTGAACATTTGACTTAGTTTCGTGAAGTTGGATTTTTTGGCCCAAAATCAGTATTTTTGATGACCGCGGATATGGAAAACTTTTCAGATTTGGACCATTTTTGCTAAAAACTGAAATGTTTGTTTTCTGCCCGGATCCTGACTGTAGTGAGCTGAAATCTCTCGGGGATTCATTGCTGGCATCTACACACCTTGTGTGAACATTTGACTTTCGTGGAGTTGGATTTTTGGCTCAAAATCAGTATTTTTGATGACCGCGGATATGCAAAACTTTTCAGATTTGGACCATTTTTGCTAAAAAACTTAAATGTTTGTTTTCTGCCCGAATCCTGACTGTAGTGAGCTGAAATCTCTTGGGATTCATTGCTGGCATCTACACACCTTGTGTGAACATTTGACTTAGTTTCGTGAAGTTGGATTTTTTGGCCCAAAATCAGTATTTTTGATGACCGCGGATATGGAAAACTTTTCAGATTTGGACCATTTTTGCTAAAAAACTGAAATGTTTGTTTTCTGCCCGGATCCTGACTGTAGTGAGCTGAAATCTCTTGGGGATTCATTGCTGGCATCTACACACCTTGTGTGAATGTTTGACTTAGTTTCGTGGAGTTGGATTTTTTGGCCCAAAATCAGTATTTTTGATGACCGCGGATATGGAAACCTTTTCAGATTTGGACCATTTTTGCTAAAAAACTGAAATGTTTGTTTTCTGCCCGGATCCTGACTGTAGTGAGCTGAAATCTCTTGGGGATTCATTTCTGGCCTGTACCCACCTTGTGTGAACATTTGACTCAATTTCGTGAAGTTGGATTTTTGGCCCCAAATTAGTATTTTTGATGACCGCGGATATGGAAAACTTTTCAGATTTGGACCATTTTTGCTAAAAAAACTGAAATGTTTGTTTTCTGCCCGGATCCTGACTGTAGTGAGCTGAAATCTCTTGGGGATTCATTGCTGGCATCTACACACCTTGTGTGAACATTTGACTTAGTTTCGTGAAGTTGGATTTTTTGGCCCAAAATCAGTATTTTTGATGACCGCGGATATGGAAAACTTTTCAGATTTGGACCATTTTTGCTCAAAAACTGAAATGTTTGTTTTCTGCCCGGATCCTGACTGTAGTGAGCTGAAATCTCTTGGGGATTCATTGCTGGCATCTACACACCTTGTGTGAACATTTGACTTAGTTTCGTGAAGTTGGATTTTTGGGCCAAAACTTGGAATTTTTGATGACCGCGGATATGGAAAACTTTTCAGATTTGGACCATTTTTGCTAAAAAACTGAAATGTTTGTTTTCTGCCCGGATCCTGACTGTAGTGAGCTGAAATCTCTTGGGGATTCATTGCTGGCATCTACACACCTTGTGTGAACATTTGACTTAGTTTCGTGAAGTTGGATTTTTTGGCCCAAAATCAGTATTTTTGATGACCGCGGATATGGAAAACTTTTCAGATTTGGACCATTTTTGCTAAAAAACTGAAATGTTTGTTTTCTGCCCCGATCCTGACTGTAGTGAGCTGAAATCTCTCGGGGATTCATTGCTGGCATCTACACACCTTGTGTGAACATTTGACTTGGTTTCGTGAAGTTGGATTTTTTGGCCCAAAATCAGTATTTTTGATGACCGCGGATATGGAAAACTTTTCAGATTTGGACCATTTTTGCTTAAAAACTGAGATGTTTGTTTTCTGCCCGGAACCTGACTGTAGTGAGCTGAAATCTCTTGGGGATTCATTGCTGGCATCTACACACCCTGTGTGAACATTTCACTTAGTTTTGTTGAGTTGGATTTTTTGGCCAAAAATCAGTATTTTTGATGACCGCGGATATGCAAAACTTTTCAGATTTGGTCCATTTTTGCTAAAAAACTGAAATGTTTGTTTTCTGCCCGGATCCTGACTGTAGTGAGCTGAAATCTCTTGGGGATGCATTGTTAGCATCTACTCGCCTTGTATGGACATTTGACTCAGTTTCGTGAAGTTGGATTTTTGGTCCTAAAATGAGTGTTTTTGATGACCGCGGATATGGAAAACTTTTCAGATTTGGACCATTTTTGCTAAAAACTGAAATGTTTGTTTTCTGCCCGGATCCTGACTGTAGTGAGCTGAAATCTCTTGGGGATTCATTGCTGGCATCTACACACCTTGTGTGAACATTTGACTTAGTTTCGTGGAGTTGGATTTTTTGGCCCAAAATCAGTATTTTTGATGACCGCGGATATGGAAAACTTTTCAGATTTGGACCATTTTGCTAAAAACTGAAATGTTTGTTTTCTGCCCGGATCCTGACTGTAGTGAGCTGAAATCTCTTGGGGATTCATTGCTGGCATCTACACACCTTGTGTGAACATTTGACTCAGTTTCGTGAAGTTGGATTTTTTGGCCCAAAATCAGTATTTTTGATGACCATATGGAAAACTTTTCAGATTTGCACAATTTTTGAAAAAAAAACGAAATGTTTGTTTTCTGCCCGGATCCTGACTGTAGTGAGCTGAAATCTCTTGGGGATTCATTGCTGGCATCTACACACCTTGTGTGAACATTTGACTTAGTTTCGTGAAGTGTGATTTTTTGGCCCAAAATCAGTATTTTTGATGACCGCGGATATGGAAAACTTTTCAGATTTGGACCATTTTTGCTGAAAAACTGAAATGTTTGTTTTCTGCCCGGATCCTGACTGTAGTGAGCTGAAATCTCTTGGGGATTCATTGCTGGCATCTACACACCTTGTGTGAACATTTGACTTAGTTTCGTGAAGTTGGATTTTTTGGCCCAAAATCAGTATTTTTGATGACCGCGGATATGGAAAACTTTTCAGATTTGGACCATTTTTGCTAAACAACTGAAATGTTTGTTTTCTGCCCGGATCCTGACTGTAGTGAGCTGAAATCTCTTGGGGATTCATTGCTGGCATCTACACACCTTGTGTGAACATTTGACTTAGTTTCGTGAAGTTGGATTTTTTGGCCCAAAATCAGTATTTTTGATGACCGCGGATATGGAAAACTTTTCAGATTTGGACCATTTTTGCTCAAAAACTGAAATGTTTGTTTTCTGCCCGGATCCTGACTGTAGTGAGCTGAAATCTCTTGGGGATTCATTGCTGGCATCTACACACCTTGTGTGAACATTTGACTTAGTTTCGTGAAGTTGGATTGTTTGGCCCAAAATCAGTATTTTTGATGACCGCGGATATGGAAAACTTTTCAGATTTGGACCATTTTTGGTCAAAAACTGAAATGTTTGTTTTCTGCCCGGATCCTGACTGTAGTGAGCTGAAATCTCTTGGGGATTCATTGCTGGCATCTACACACCTTGTGTGAACATTTGACTTAGTTTCGTGATGTTGGATTTTTTTGCCCAAAATCGGTATTTTTGATGACCGCGGATATGGAAAACTTTTCAGATTTGGACCATTTTTGCTCAAAAACTGAAATGTTTGTTTTCTGCCCGGATCCTGACTGTAGTGAGCTGAAATCTCTTGGGGATTCATTGCTGGCATCTACACACCTTGTGTGAACATTTGACTTAGTTTCGTGAAGTTGGATTTTTTTGGCCCAAAATCAGTATTTTTGATGACCGCGGATATGGAAAACTTTTCAGATTTGGACCATTTTTGCTCAAAAACTGAAATGTTTGTTTTCTGCCCGGATCCTGACTGTAGTGAGCTTAAATCTCTTTGGGATGCATTGCTGGCACATACACACCTTGTGTGAACATTTGACTTAGTTTCGTGAAGTTGGATTTTTGGGTCAAAATCAGTATTTTTGATGACCGCGGATATGCAAAACTTTTCAAGATTTGGGCTATTTCGGCCGAAAACTGAAATGTTTGTTTTCTGCCCGGATCCTGACTGTAGTGAGCTGAAATCTCTTGGGGATTCATTGCTGGCATCTACACACCTTGTGTGAACATTTGACTTCGTTTCGTGAAGTTGGATTTTTGGCCGAAAATAAGTATTTTTGATGACCGCGGATATGGAAAACTTTTCAGATTTGGACCATTTTTGCTAAAAAACTGAAATGTTTGTTTTCTGCCCGGAACCTGACTGTAGTGAGCTGAAATCTCTTGGGGATTCATTGCTGGCATCTACACACCTTGTGTGAACATTTGACTTAGGTTCGTGAAGTTGGAATTTTTGGCCCAAAATCAGTATTTTTGATGACCGCGGATATGCAAAACTTTTCAGATTTGGACCATTTTTGCTAGAAAAAAAGGAAATGTTTGTTTTCTGCCCGAATCCTGACTGTAGTGAGCTGAAATCTCTTGGGGATGCATTGCTGGCATCTACACACCTTGTGTGAACATTTGACTTAGTTTCGTGAAGTTGGATTTTTTGGCCCAAAATCAGTATTTTTGATGACCGCGGATATGGAAAACTTTTCAGATTTGGACCATTTTTGCTAAAAAACTGAAATGTTTGTTTTCTGCCCGGATCCTGACTGTAGTGAGCTGAAATCTCTTGGGGATGCATTGCTGGCATCTACACACCTTGTGTGAACATTTGACTTAGTTTCGTGAAGTTGGATTTTTTGGCCCAAAATCAGTATTTTTGATGACCGCGGATATGGAAAACTTTTCAGATTTGGACCATTTTTGCTCAAAAACTGAAATGTTTGTTTTCTGCCCGGATCCTGACTGTAGTGAGCTGAAATCTCTTGGGGATTCATTGCTGGCATCTACACACCTTGTGTGAACATTTGACTTAGTTTCGTGAAGTTGGATTTTTGGCCCAAAATCAGTATTTTTGATGACCGCGGATATGGAAAACTTTTCAGATTTGGACCATTTTTGCTAAAAACTGAAATGTTTGTTTTCTGCCCGGATCCTGACTGTAGTGAGCTGAAATCTCTTGGGGATTCATTGCTGGCATCTACACACCTTGTGTGAACATTTGACTTAGTTTCGTGAAGTTGGATTTTTTGGCCCAAAATCAGTATTTTTGATGACCGTGGATATGGAAAACTTTTCAGATTTGGACCATTTTTGCTCAAAAACTGAAATGTTTGTTTTCTGCCCGGATCCTGACTGTAGTGAGCTGAAATCTCTTGGTGATGCATTGCTGGCATCTACACACCTTGTGTGAACATTTGACTTAGTTTCGTGAAGTTGGATTTTTTGGCCCAAAATCAGTATTTTTGATGACCGCGGATATGGAAAACTTTTCAGATTTGGACCATTTTTGCAAAAAAACTGAAATGTTTGTTTTCTGCCCGAATCCTGACTGTAGTGAGCTGAAATCTCTTGGGATTCATTGCTGGCATCTACACACCTTGTGTGAACATTTGACTTAGTTTCGTGAAGTTGGATTTTTTGGCCCAAAATCAGTATTTTTGATGACCGCGGATATGGAAAACTTTTCAGATTTGGACCACTTTTGCTCAAAAACTGAAATGTTTGTTTTCTGCCCGGATCCTGACTGTAGTGAGCTGAAATCTCTTGGGGATTCATTGCTGGCATCTACACACCTTGTGTGAACATCTGACTTAGTCCCGCGGAGTCGGATTTTTGGCCCAAAATCAGTATTTTTGATGACCGCGGATATGGAAAACTTTTCAGATTTGGACCATTTTTGCTAAAAACTGAAATGTTTGTTTTCTGCCCGGATCCTGACTGTAGTGAGCTGAAATCTCTTGGGGATTCATTGCTGGCATCTACACACCTTGTGTGAACATTTGACTTAGTTTCGTGAAGTTGGATTTTTTGGCCCAAAATCAGTATTTTTGATGACCGCGGATATGGTAAACTTTTTTTGCTAAAAAAACTGAAATGTTTGTTTTCTGCCCGGATCCTGACTGTAGTGAGCTGAAATCTCTTGGGGATTCATTGCTGGCATCTACACACCTTGTGTGAACATTTGACTTAGTTTCGTGGAGTTGAATTTTTTGGCCCAAAATCAGTATTTTTGATGACCGCGGATATGGAAAACTTTTCAGATTTGGACCATTTTTGCTCAAAAACTGAAATGTTTGTTTTCTGCCCGGATCCTGACTGTAGTGAGCTGAAATCTCTTGGGGATTCATTGCTGGCATCTACACACCTTGTGTGAACATTTGACTTAGTTTCGTGAAGTTGGATTTTTTGGCCCAAAATCAGTATTTTTGATGACCATATGGAAAACTTTTCAGATTTGGACCATTTTTGCTAAAAAACTGAAATGTTTGTTTTCTGCCTGGATCCTGACTGTAGTGAGCTGAAATCTCTTGGGGATTCATTGCTGGCATCTACACACCTTGTGTGAACATTTGACTTAGTTTCGTGAAGTTGGATTTTTGGCCCAAAATCAGTATTTTTGATGACCGCGGATATGGAAAACTTTTCAGTTTTGGATCATTATGCGTAAACGACTGAAATGTTTGTTTTCTGCCCGGATCCTGACTGTAGTGAGCTGAAATCTCTTTGGGATTCATTGCTGGCATCTACACACCTTGTGTGAACATTTGACTTAATTTCGTGAAGTTGGATTTTCCGGCCAAAAATGAGTATTTTTGATGACCGCGGATATGGAAAACTTTTCAGATTTGGACCATTTTTGCTAAAAAACTGAAATGTTTGTTTTCTGCCCGGATCCTGACTGTAGTGAGCTGAAATCTCTTGGGGATTCATTGCTGGCATCTACACACCTTGTGTGAACATTTGACTTAGTTTCGTGAAGTGTGATTTTTTGGCCCAAAATCAGTATTTTTGATGACCGCGGATATGGAAAATACTGATTTTTGGTCAAAAAATCAAACTTCACGAAACTAAGTCAAATGTTCACACAAGGTGAGTAGATGCCAGAAATGAATCCCCAAGAGATTTCAGCTCACTACAGTCAGGATCCGGGCAGAAAACAAACAATTCAGTTTTTTAGCCAAAATGGTCCAAATCTGAAAAGTTTTCCATATCCGCGGTCATGAAAAATACTGATTTTTGGTCAAAAAATCAAACTTCACGAAACTAAGTCAAATGTTCACACAAGGTGAGTAGATGCCAGAAATGAATCCCCAAGAGATTTCAGCTCACTACAGTCAGGATCCGGGCAGAAAACAAACATTTCAGTTTTTAGCCAAAATGGTCCAAATCTGAAAAGTTTTCCATATCCGCGGTCATGAAAAATACTGATTTTTGGTCAAAAAATCCAACTTCACGAAACTAAGTCAAATGTTCACACAAGGTGAGTAGATGCCAGAAATGAATCCCCAAGAGATTTCAGCTCACTACAGTCAGGATCCGGGCAGAAAACAAACAATTCAGTTTTTAGCCAAAATGGTCCAAATCTGAAAAGTTTTCCATATCCGCGGTCATCAAAAATACTGATTTTGGGTCAAAAAATCAAACTTCACGAAACTAAGTCAAATGTTCACACAAGGTGAGTAGATGCCAGAAATGAATCCCCAAGAGATTTCAGCTCACTACAGTCAGGATCCGGGCAGAAAACAAACAATTCAGTTTTTAGCCAAAATGGTCCAAATCTGAAAAGTTTTCCATATCCGCGGTCATGAAAAATACTGATTTTTGGTCAAAAAATCCAACTTCACGAAACTAAGTCAAATGTTCACACAAGGTGAGTAGATGCCAGAAATGAATCCCCAAGAGATTTCAGCTCACTACAGTCAGGATCCGGGCAGAAAACAAACAATTCAGTTTTTAGCCAAAATGGTCCAAATCTGAAAAGTTTTCCATATCCGCGGTCATGAAAAATACTGATTTTTGGTCAAAAAATCAAACTTCACGAAACTCAGTCAAATGTTCACACAAGGTGAGTAGATGCCAGAAATGAATCCCCAAGAGATTTCAGCTCACTACAGTCAGGATCCGGGCAGAAAACAAACAATTCAGTTTTTTAGCCAAAATGGTCCAAATCTGAAAAGTTTTCCATATCCGCGGTCATGAAAAATACTGATTTTGGGTCAAAAAATCAAACTTCACGAAACTCAGTCAAATGTTCACACAAGGTGAGTAGATGCCAGAAATGAATCCCCAAGAGATTTCAGCTCACTACAGTCAGGATCCGGGCAGAAAACAAACAATTCAGTTTTTAGCCAAAATGGTCCAAATCTGAAAAGTTTTCCATATCCGCGGTCATGAAAAATACTGATTTTTGGTCAAAAAATCAAACTTCACGAAACTCAGTCAAATGTTCACACAAGGTGAGTAGATGCCAGAAATGAATCCCCAAGAGATTTCAGCTCACTACAGTCAGGATCCGGGCAGAAAACAAACAATTCAGTTTTTAGCCAAAATGGTCCAAATCTGAAAAGTTTTCCATATCCGCGGTCATGAAAAATACTGATTTTGGGTCAAAAAATCCAACTTCACGAAACTAAGTCAAATGTTCACACAAGGTGAGTAGATGCCAGAAATGAATCCCCAAGAGATTTCAGCTCACTACAGTCAGGATCCGGGCAGAAAACAAACAATTCAGTTTTTTAGCCAAAATGGTCCAAATCTGAAAAGTTTTCCATATCCGCGGTCATGAAAAATACTGATTTTTGGTCAAAAAATCAAACTTCACGAAACTAAGTCAAATGTTCACACAAGGTGAGTAGATGCCAGAAATGAATCCCCAAGAGATTTCAGCTCACTACAGTCAGGATCCGGGCAGAAAACAAACAATTCAGTTTTTTAGCCAAAATGGTCCAAATCTGAAAAGTTTTCCATATCCGCGGTCATGAAAAATACTGATTTTTGGTCAAAAAATCAAACTTCACGAAACTAAGTCAAATGTTCACACAAGGTGAGTAGATGCCAGAAATGAATCCCCAAGAGATTTCAGCTCACTACAGTCAGGATCCGGGCAGAAAACAAACAATTCAGTTTTTTAGCCAAAATGGTCCAAATCTGAAAAGTTTTCCATATCCGCGGTCATCAAAAATACTGATTTTTGGTCAAAAAATCAAACTTCACGAAACTAAGTCAAATGTTCACACAAGGTGAGTAGATGACAGAAATGAATCCCCAAGAGATTTCAGCTCACTACAGTCAGGATCCGGGCAGAAAACAAACAATTCAGTTCTTTAGCCAAAATGGTCCAAATCTGAAAAGTTTTCCATATCCGCGGTCATCAAAAATACTGATTTTTGGTCAAAAAATCAAACTTCACGAAACTAAGTCAAATGTTCACACAAGGTGAGTAGATGCCAGAAATGAATCCCCAAGAGATTTCAGCTCACTACAGTCAGGATCCGGGCAGAAAACAAACAATTCAGTTTTTAGCCAAAATGGTCCAAATCTGAAAAGTTTTCCATATCCGCGGTCATGAAAAATACTGATTTTGGGTCAAAAAATCAAACTTCACGAAACTAAGTCAAATGTTCACACAAGGTGAGTAGATGCCAGAAATGAATCCCCAAGAGATTTCAGCTCACTACAGTCAGGATCCGGGCAGAAAACAAACAATTCAGTTTTTTAGCCAAAATGGTCCAAATCTGAAAAGTTTTCCATATCCGCGGTCATCAAAAATACTGATTTTTGGTCAAAAAATCAAACTTCACGAAACTAAGTCAAATGTTCACACAAGGTGAGTAGATGCCAGAAATGAATCCCCAAGAGATTTCAGCTCACTACAGTCAGGATCCGGGCAGAAAACAAACAATTCAGTTTTTTAGCCAAAATGGTCCAAATCTGAAAAGTTTTCCATATCCGCGGTCATGAAAAATACTGATTTTTGGTCAAAAAATCAAACTTCACGAAACTAAGTCAAATGTTCACACAAGGTGAGTAGATGCCAGAAATGAATCCCCAAGAGATTTCAGCTCACTACAGTCAGGATCCGGGCAGAAAACAAACAATTCAGTTTTTTAGCCAAAATGGTCCAAATCTGAAAAGTTTTCCATATCCGCGGTCATGAAAAATACTGATTTTGGGTCAAAAAATCAAACTTCACGAAACTATGTCAAATGTTCACACAAGGTGAGTAGATGCCAGAAATGAATCCCCAAGAGATTTCAGCTCACTACAGTCAGGATCCGGGCAGAAAACAAACAATTCAGTTTTTAGCCAAAATGGTCCAAATCTGAAAAGTTTTCCATATCCGCGGTCATGAAAAATACTGATTTTTGGTCAAAAAATCAAACTTCACGAAACTAAGTCAAATGCTCACACAAGGTGAGTAGATGCCAGAAATAAATCCCCAAGAGATTTCAGCTCACTACAGTCAGGATCCGGGCAGAAAACAAACAATTCAGTTTTTTAGCCAAAATGGTCCAAATCTGAAAAGTTTTCCATATCCGCGGTCATCAAAAATACTGATTTTTGGTCAAAAAATCCAACTTCACGAAACTAAGTCAAATGTTCACACCAGGTGAGTAGATGCCAGAAATGAATCCCCAAGAGATTTCAGCTCACTACAGTCAGGATCCGGGCAGAAAACAAACAATTCAGTTTTTTAGCCAAAATGGTCCAAATCTGAAAAGTTTTCCATATCCGCGGTCATGAAAAATACTGATTTTTGGTCAAAAAATCAAACTTCACGAAACTAAGTCAAATGCTCACACAAGGTGAGTAGATGCCAGAAATGAATCCCCAAGAGATTTCAGCTCACTACAGTCAGGATCCGGGCAGAAAACAAACAATTCAGTTTTTTAGCCAAAATGGTCCAAATCTGAAAAGTTTTCCATATCCGCGGTCATCAAAAATACTGATTTGGGTCAAAAAATCCAACTTCACGAAACTAAGTCAAATGCTCACACAAGGTGAGTAGATGCCAGAAATGAATCCCCAAGAGATTTCAGCTCACTACAGTCAGGATCCGGGCAGAAAACAAAAATTTCAGTTTTTTAGCCAAAATGGTCCAAATCTGAAAAGTTTTCCATATCCGCGGTCATGAAAAATACTGATTTTGGGTCAAAAAATCAAACTTCACGAAACTAAGTCAAATGTTCACACAAGGTGAGTAGATGCCAGAAATGAATCCCCAAGAGATTTCAGCTCACTACAGTCAGGATCCGGGCAGAAAACAAACAATTCAGTTTTTTAGCCAAAATGGTCCAAATCTGAAAAGTTTTCCATATCCGCGGTCATGAAAAATACTGATTTTTGGTCAAAAAATCAAACTTCACGAAACTAAGTCAAATGTTCACACAAGGTGAGTAGATGCCAGAAATGAATCCCCAAGAGATTTCAGCTCACTACAGTCAGGATCCGGGCGGAAAACAAACAATTCAGTTCTTTCGCCAAAATGGTCCAAATCTGAAAAGTTTTCCATATCTGCAGTCATCAAAAATACTGATTTTGGGTCAAAAAATCAAACTTCACGAAACTAAGTCAAATGCTCACACAAGGTGAGTAGATGCCAGAAATGAATCCCCAAGAGATTTCAGCTCACTACAGTCAGGATCCGGGCCGAAAACAAACAATTCAGTTTTTTTAGCCAAAATGGTCCAAATCTGAAAAGTTTTCCATATCCGCGGTCATGAAAAATACTGATTTTGGGTCAAAAAATCCAACTTCACGAAACTAAGTCAAATGTTCACACAAGGCGAGTAGATGCCAGAAATGAATCCCCAAGAGATTTCAGCTCACTACAGTCAGGATCCGGGCAGAAAACAAACAATTCAGTTTTTTAGCCAAAATGGTCCAAATCTGAAAAGTTTTCCATATCCGCGGTCATGAAAAATACTGATTTTTGGTCAAAAAATCAAACTTCACGAAACTAAGTCAAATGTTCACACAAGGTGAGTAGATGCCAGAAATGAATCCCCAAGAGATTTCAGCTCACTACAGTCAGGATCCGGGCAGAAAACAAACATTTCAGTTTTTAGCCAAAATGGTCCAAATCTGAAAAGTTTTCCATATCCGCGGTCATGAAAAATACTGATTTTTGGTCAAAAAATCAAACTTCACGAAACTCAGTCAAATGTTCACACAAGGTGAGTAGATGCCAGAAATGAATCCCCAAGAGATTTCAGCTCACTACAGTCAGGATCCGGGCAGAAAACAAACAATTGTTTTCGGCCAAAAAAGCCCAAATCTGAAAAGTTTTCCATATCCGCGGTCATCAAAAATACTGATTTTGGGTCAAAAAATCAAACTTCACGAAACTAAGTCAAATGTTCACACAAGGTGAGTAGATGCCAGAAATGAATCCCCAAGAGATTTCAGCTCACTACAGTCAGGATCCGGGCAGAAAACAAACAATTCAGTTTTTAGCCAAAATGGTCCAAATCTGAAAAGTTTTCCATATCCGCGGTCATGAAAAATACTGATTTTTGGTCAAAAAATCAAACTTCACGAAACTAAGTCAAATGTTCACACAAGGTGAGTAGATGCCAGAAATGAATCCCCAAGAGATTTCAGCTCACTACAGTCAGGATCCGGGCAGAAAACAAACAATTCAGTTTTTTAGCCAAAATGGTCCAAATCTGAAAAGTTTTCCATATCCGCGGTCATCAAAAATACTGATTTTTGGTCAAAAAATCAAACTTCACGAAACTAAGTCAAATGTTCACACAAGGTGAGTAGATGCCAGAAATGAATCCCCAAGAGATTTCAGCTCACTACAGTCAGGATCCGGGCAGAAAACAAACAATTCAGTTTTTTAGCCAAAATGGTCCAAATCTGAAAAGTTTTCCATATCCGCGGTCATGAAAAATACTGATTTTTGGTCAAAAAATCAAACTTCACGAAACTAAGTCAAATGTTCACACAAGGTGAGTAGATGCCAGAAATGAATCCCCAAGAGATTTCAGCTCACTACAGTCAGGATCCGGGCAGAAAACAAACATTTCAGTTTTTGAGCAAAAATGGTCCAAATCTGAAAAGTTTTCCATATCCGCGGTCATCAAAAATACTGATTTTGGGTCAAAAAATCAAACTTCACGAAACTAAGTCAAATGTTCACACAAGGTGAGTAGATGCCAGAAATGAATCCCCAAGAGATTTCAGCTCACTACAGTCAGGATCCGGGCAGAAAACAAACAATTCAGTTTTTTAGCCAAAATGGTCCAAATCTGAAAAGTTTTCCATATCCGCGGTCATGAAAAATACTGATTTTTGGTCAAAAAATCAAACTTCACGAAACTCAGTCAAATGTTCACACAAGGTGAGTAGATGCCAGAAATGAATCCCCAAGAGATTTCAGCTCACTACAGTCAGGATCCGGGCAGAAAACAAACAATTCAGTTTTTAGCCAAAATGGTCCAAATCTGAAAAGTTTTCCATATCCGCGGTCATGAAAAATACTGATTTTTGGTCAAAAAATCAAACTTCACGAAACTCAGTCAAATGTTCACACAAGGTGAGTAGATGCCAGAAATGAATCCCCAAGAGATTTCAGCTCACTACAGTCAGGATCCGGGCAGAAAACAAACAATTCAGTTTTTTAGCCAAAATGGTCCAAATCTGAAAAGTTTTCCATATCCGCGGTCATCAAAAATATTGATTTTGGGTCAAAAAATCAAACTTCACGAAACTAAGTCAAATGCTCACACAAGGTGAGTAGACGCCAGAAATGAATCCCCAAGAGATTTCAGCTCACTACAGTCAGGATCCGGGCCGAAAACAAACAATTCAGTTTTTAAGCCAAAATGGTCCAAATCTGAAAAGTTTTCCATATCCGCGGTCATGAAAAATACTGATTTTGGGTCAAAAAATCAAACTTCACGAAACTAAGTCAAATGTTCACACAAGGTGAGTAGATGCCAGAAATGAATCCCCAAGAGATTTCAGCTCACTACAGTCAGGATCCGGGCAGAAAACAAACAATTCAGTTTTTTAGCCAAAATGGTCCAAATCTGAAAAGTTTTCCATATCCGCGGTCATGAAAAATACTGATTTTTGGTCAAAAAATCAAACTTCACGAAACTAAGTCAAATGTTCACACAAGGTGAGTAGATGCCAGAAATGAATCCCCAAGAGATTTCAGCTCACTACAGTCAGGATCCGGGCAGAAAACAAACAATTCAGTTTTTAGCCAAAATGGTCCAAATCTGAAAAGTTTTCCATATCCGCGGTCATGAAAAATACTGATTTTGGGTCAAAAAATCAAACTTCACGAAACTATGTCAAATGTTCACACAAGGTGAGTAGATGCCAGAAATGAATCCCCAAGAGATTTCAGCTCACTACAGTCAGGATCCGGGCCGAAAACAAACAATTCAGTTTTTAAGCCAAAATGGTCCAAATCTGAAAAGTTTTCCATATCCACGGTCATGAAAAATACTGATTTTTGGTCAAAAAATCAAACTTCACGAAACTAAGTCAAATGCTCACACAAGGTGAGTAGATGCCAGAAATGAATCCCCAAGAGATTTCAGCTCACTACAGTCAGGATCCGGGCAGAAAACAAACAATTCAGTTTTTTAGCCAAAATGGTCCAAATCTGAAAAGTTTTCCATATCCGCGGTCATCAAAAATACTGATTTTGGGTCAAAAAATCAAACTTCACGAAACTAAGTCAAATGTTCACACAAGGTGAGTAGATGCCAGAAATGAATCCCCAAGAGATTTCAGCTCACTACAGTCAGGATCCGGGCAGAAAACAAACAATTCAGTTTTTAGCCAAAATGGTCCAAATCTGAAAAGTTTTCCATATCCGCGGTCATGAAAAATACTGATTTTTGGTCAAAAAATCAAACTTCACGAAACTATGTCAAATGTTCACACAAGGTGAGTAGATGCCAGAAATGAATCCCCAAGAGATTTCAGCTCACTACAGTCAGGATCCGGGCAGAAAACAAACAATTCAGTTGTTTTAGCCAAAATGGTCCAAATCTGAAAAGTTTTCCATATCCGCGGTCATCAAAAATACTGATTTTGGGTCAAAAAATCAAACTTCACGAAACTAAGTCAAATGTTCACACAAGGTGAGTAGATGCCAGAAATGAATCCCCAAGAGATTTCAGCTCACTACAGTCAGGATCCGGGCAGAAAACAAACAATTCAGTTTTTAGCCAAAATGGTCCAAATCTGAAAAGTTTTCCATATCCGCGGTCATGAAAAATACTGATTTTGGGTCAAAAAATCAAACTTCACGAAACTAAGTCAAATGTTCACACAAGGTGAGTAGATGCCAGAAATGAATCCCCAAGAGATTTCAGCTCACTACAGTCAGGATCCGGGCAGAAAACAAACAATTCAGTTTTTTAGCCAAAATGGTCCAAATCTGAAAAGTTTTCCATATCCGCGGTCATCAAAAATACTGATTTTGGGTCAAAAAATCAAACTTCACGAAACTAAGTCAAATGTTCACACAAGGTGAGTAGATGCCAGAAATGAATCCCCAAGAGATTTCAGCTCACTACAGTCAGGATCCGGGCAGAAAACAAACAATTCAGTTTTTAGCCAAAATGGTCCAAATCTGAAAAGTTTTCCATATCCGCGGTCATGAAAAATACTGATTTTTGGTCAAAAAATCAAACTTCACGAAACTCAGTCAAATGTTCACACAAGGTGAGTAGATGCCAGAAATGAATCCCCAAGAGATTTCAGCTCACTACAGTCAGGATCCGGGCAGAAAACAAACAATTCAGTTTTTAGCCAAAATGGTCCAAATCTGAAAAGTTTTCCATATCCGCGGTCATGAAAAATACTGATTTTTGGTCAAAAAATCAAACTTCACGAAACTCAGTCAAATGTTCACACAAGGTGAGTAGATGCCAGAAATGAATCCCCAAGAGATTTCAGCTCACTACAGTCAGGATCCGGGCAGAAAACAAACAATTCAGTTTTTTAGCCAAAATGGTCCAAATCTGAAAAGTTTTCCATATCCGCGGTCATGAAAAATACTGATTTTGGGTCAAAAAATCAAACTTCACGAAACTATGTCAAATGTTCACACAAGGTGAGTAGATGCCAGAAATGAATCCCCAAGAGATTTCAGCTCACTACAGTCAGGATCCGGGCAGAAAACAAACAATTCAGTTGTTTAGCCAAAATGGTCCAAATCTGAAAAGTTTTCCATATCCGCGGTCATGAAAAATACTGATTTTGGGTCAAAAAATCAAACTTCACGAAACTAAGTCAAATGTTCACACAAGGTGAGTAGATGCCAGAAATGAATCCCCAAGAGATTTCAGCTCACTACAGTCAGGATCCGGGCAGAAAACAAACAATTCAGTTTTTTAGCCAAAATGGTCCAAATCTGAAAAGTTTTCCATATCCGCGGTCATGAAAAATACTGATTTTGGGTCAAAAAATCAAACTTCACGAAACTATGTCAAATGTTCACACAAGGTGAGTAGATGCCAGAAATGAATCCCCAAGAGATTTCAGCTCACTACAGTCAGGATCCGGGCAGAAAACAAACAATTCAGTTTTTAAGCCAAAATGGTCCAAATCTGAAAAGTTTTCCATATCCGCGGTCATCAAAAATACTGATTTTGGGTCAAAAAATCAAACTTCACGAAACTAAGTCAAATGTTCACACAAGGTGAGTAGATGCCAGAAATGAATCCCCAAGAGATTTCAGCTCACTACAGTCAGGATCCGGGCAGAAAACAAACAATTCAGTTTTTAGCCAAAATGGTCCAAATCTGAAAAGTTTTCCATATCCGCGGTCATGAAAAATACTGATTTTTGGTCAAAAAATCAAACTTCACGAAACTCAGTCAAATGTTCACACAAGGTGAGTAGATGCCAGAAATGAATCCCCAAGAGATTTCAGCTCACTACAGTCAGGATCCGGGCAGAAAACAAACAATTCAGTTTTTTAGCCAAAATGGTCCAAATCTGAAAAGTTTTCCATATCCGCGGTCATGAAAAATACTGATTTTTGGTCAAAAAATCAAACTTCACGAAACTCAGTCAAATGTTCACACAAGGTGAGTAGATGCCAGAAATGAATCCCCAAGAGATTTCAGCTCACTACAGTCAGGATCCGGGCAGAAAACAAACAATTCAGTTTTCGGCCGAAATAGCCCAAATCTGAAAAGTTTTCCATATCCGCGGTCATGAAAAATACTGATTTTGGGTCAAAAAATCAAACTTCACGAAACTAAGTCAAATGTTCACACAAGGTGAGTAGATGCCAGAAATGAATCCCCAAGAGATTTCAGCTCACTACAGTCAGGATCCGGGCAGAAAACAAACAATTCAGTTTTTTAGCCAAAATGGTCCAAATCTGAAAAGTTTTCCATATCCGCGGTCATGAAAAATACTGATTTTGGGTCAAAAAATCAAACTTCACGAAACTAAGTCAAATGTTCACACAAGGTGAGTAGATGCCAGAAATGAATCCCCAAGAGATTTCAGCTCACTACAGTCAGGATCCGGGCAGAAAACAAACAATTCAGTTTTTTAGCCAAAATGGTCCAAATCTGAAAAGTTTTCCATATCCGCGGTCATGAAAAATACTGATTTTGGGTCAAAAAATCAAACTTCACGAAACTATGTCAAATGTTCACACAAGGTGAGTAGATGCCAGAAATGAATCCCCAAGAGATTTCAGCTCACTACAGTCAGGATCCGGGCAGAAAACAAACAATTCAGTTGTTTTAGCCAAAATGGTCCAAATCTGAAAAGTTTTCCATATCCGCGGTCATGAAAAATACTGATTTTGGGTCAAAAAATCAAACTTCACGAAACTATGTCAAATGTTCACACAAGGTGAGTAGATGCCAGAAATGAATCCCCAAGAGATTTCAGCTCACTACAGTCAGGATCCGGGCAGAAAACAAACAATTCAGTTTTTAGCCAAAATGGTCCAAATCTGAAAAGTTTTCCATATCCGCGGTCATGAAAAATACTGATTTTGGGTCAAAAAATCAAACTTCACGAAACTATGTCAAATGTTCACACAAGGTGAGTAGATGCCAGAAATGAATCCCCAAGAGATTTCAGCTCACTACAGTCAGGATCCGGGCAGAAAACAAACAATTCAGTTTTTAGCCAAAATGGTCCAAATCTGAAAAGTTTTCCATATCCGCGGTCATGAAAAATACTGATTTTGGGTCAAAAAATCAAACTTCACGAAACTAAGTCAAATGTTCACACAAGGTGAGTAGATGCCAGAAATGAATCCCCAAGAGATTTCAGCTCACTACAGTCAGGATCCGGGCAGAAAACAAACAATTCAGTTTTTTAGCCAAAATGGTCCAAATCTGAAAAGTTTTCCATATCCGCGGTCATCAAAAATACTGATTTTGGGTCAAAAAATCAAACTTCACGAAACTAAGTCAAATGTTCACACAAGGTGAGTAGATGCCAGAAATGAATCCCCAAGAGATTTCAGCTCACTACAGTCAGGATCCGGGCAGAAAACAAACAATTCAGTTTTTTAGCCAAAATGGTCCAAATCTGAAAAGTTTTCCATATCCGCGGTCATGAAAAATACTGATTTTTGGTCAAAAAATCAAACTTCACGAAACTCAGTCAAATGTTCACACAAGGTGAGTAGATGCCAGAAATGAATCCCCAAGAGATTTCAGCTCACTACAGTCAGGATCCGGGCAGAAAACAAACAATTCAGTTTTTAGCCAAAATGGTCCAAATCTGAAAAGTTTTCCATATCCGCGGTCATGAAAAATACTGATTTTGGGTCAAAAAATCAAACTTCACGAAACTCAGTCAAATGTTCACACAAGGTGAGTAGATGCCAGAAATGAATCCCCAAGAGATTTCAGCTCACTACAGTCAGGATCCGGGCAGAAAACAAACAATTCAGTTTTTAGCCAAAATGGTCCAAATCTGAAAAGTTTTCCATATCCGCGGTCATCAAAAATACTGATTTTGGGTCAAAAAATCAAACTTCACGAAACTAAGTCAAATGTTCACACAAGGTGAGTAGATGCCAGAAATGAATCCCCAAGAGATTTCAGCTCACTACAGTCAGGATCCGGGCAGAAAACAAACAATTCAGTTTTTAGCCAAAATGGTCCAAATCTGAAAAGTTTTCCATATCCGCGGTCATGAAAAATACTGATTTTTGGTCAAAAAATCAAACTTCACGAAACTCAGTCAAATGTTCACACAAGGTGAGTAGATGCCAGAAATGAATCCCCAAGAGATTTCAGCTCACTACAGTCAGGATCCGGGCAGAAAACAAACAATTCAGTTTTTAGCCAAAATGGTCCAAATCTGAAAAGTTTTCCATATCCGCGGTCATCAAAAATACTGATTTTTGGTCAAAAAATCAAACTTCACGAAACTAAGTCAAATGTTCACACAAGGTGAGTAGATGCCAGAAATGAATCCCCAAGAGATTTCAGCTCACTACAGTCAGGATCCGGGCAGAAAACAAACAATTCAGTTTTTAGCCAAAATGGTCCAAATCTGAAAAGTTTTCCATATCCGCGGTCATCAAAAATACTGATTTTGGGTCAAAAAATCAAACTTCACGAAACTAAGTCAAATGTTCACACAAGGTGAGTAGATGCCAGAAATGAATCCCCAAGAGATTTCAGCTCACTACAGTCAGGATCCGGGCAGAAAACAAACAATTCAGTTTTTTAGCCAAAATGGTCCAAATCTGAAAAGTTTTCCATATCCGCGGTCATGAAAAATACTGATTTTGGGTCAAAAAATCAAACTTCACGAAACTATGTCAAATGTTCACACAAGGTGAGTAGATGCCAGAAATGAATCCCCAAGAGATTTCAGCTCACTACAGTCAGGATCCGGGCAGAAAACAAACAATTCAGTTTTTTAGCCAAAATGGTCCAAATCTGAAAAGTTTTCCATATCCGCGGTCATGAAAAATACTGATTTTTGGTCAAAAAATCAAACTTCACGAAACTATGTCAAATGTTCACACAAGGTGAGTAGATGCCAGAAATGAATCCCCAAGAGATTTCAGCTCACTACAGTCAGGATCCGGGCAGAAAACAAACAATTCAGTTTTTTAGCCAAAATGGTCCAAATCTGAAAAGTTTTCCATATCCGCGGTCATGAAAAATACTGATTTTGGGTCAAAAAATCCAACTTCACGAAACTAAGTCAAATGTTCACACAAGGTGAGTAGATGCCAGAAATGAATCCCCAAGAGATTTCAGCTCACTACAGTCAGGATCCGGGCAGAAAACAAACAATTCAGTTTTTTAGCCAAAATGGTCCAAATCTGAAAAGTTTTCCATATCCGCGGTCATGAAAAATACTGATTTTGGGTCAAAAAATCAAACTTCACGAAACTCAGTCAAATGTTCACACAAGGTGAGTAGATGCCAGAAATGAATCCCCAAGAGATTTCAGCTCACTACAGTCAGGATCCGGGCAGAAAACAAACAATTCAGTTTTTTAGCCAAAATGGTCCAAATCTGAAAAGTTTTCCATATCCGCGGTCATCAAAAATACTGATTTTGGGTCAAAAAATCAAACTTCACGAAACTAAGTCAAATGTTCACACAAGGTGAGTAGATGCCAGAAATGAATCCCCAAGAGATTTCAGCTCACTACAGTCAGGATCCGGGCAGAAAACAAACAATTCAGTTTTTTAGCCAAAATGGTCCAAATCTGAAAAGTTTTCCATATCCGCGGTCATGAAAAATACTGATTTTTGGTCAAAAAATCAAACTTCACGAAACTCAGTCAAATGTTCACACAAGGTGAGTAGATGCCAGAAATGAATCCCCAAGAGATTTCAGCTCACTACAGTCAGGATCCGGGCAGAAAACAAACAATTCAGTTTTTAGCCAAAATGGTCCAAATCTGAAAAGTTTTCCATATCCGCGGTCATGAAAAATACTGATTTTGGGTCAAAAAATCAAACTTCACGAAACTAAGTCAAATGTTCACACAAGGTGAGTAGATGCCAGAAATGAATCCCCAAGAGATTTCAGCTCACTACAGTCAGGATCCGGGCAGAAAACAAACAATTCAGTTTTTTAGCCAAAATGGTCCAAATCTGAAAAGTTTTCCATATCCGCGGTCATCAAAAATACTGATTTTGGGTCAAAAAATCCAACTTCACAAAACTATATCAAATGTTCACACAAGGTGAGTACATGACAGAAATGAATCCCCAAGAGATTTCAGCTCACTACAGTCAGGATCCGGGCAGAAAACAAACAATTCAGTTTTTTAGCCAAAATGGTCCAAATCTGAAAAGTTTTCCATATCCGCGGTCATGAAAAATACTGATTTTTGGTCAAAAAATCAAACTTCACGAAACTAAGTCAAATGTTCACACAAGGTGAGTAGATGCCAGAAATGAATCCCCAAGAGATTTCAGCTCACTACAGTCAGGATCCGGGCAGAAAACAAACAATTCAGTTTTTTAGCCAAAATGGTCCAAATCTGAAAAGTTTTCCATATCCGCGGTCATCAAAAATACTGATTTTGGGTCAAAAAATCCAACTTCACGAAACTAAGTCAAATGTTCACACAAGGTGAGTAGATGCCAGAAATGAATCCCCAAGAGATTTCAGCTCACTACAGTCAGGATCCGGGCAGAAAACAAACAATTCAGTTTTTAGCCAAAATGGTCCAAATCTGAAAAGTTTTCCATATCCGCGGTCATGAAAAATACTGATTTTTGGTCAAAAAATCAAACTTCACGAAACTAAGTCAAATGTTCACACAAGGTGAGTAGATGCCAGAAATGAATCCCCAAGAGATTTCAGCTCACTACAGTCAGGATCCGGGCAGAAAACAAACAATTCAGTTTTTAGCCAAAATGGTCCAAATCTGAAAAGTTTTCCATATCCGCGGTCATGAAAAATACTGATTTTTGGTCAAAAAATCAAACTTCACGAAACTAAGTCAAATGTTCACACAAGGTGAGTAGATGCCAGAAATGAATCCCCAAGAGATTTCAGCTCACTACAGTCAGGATCCGGGCAGAAAACAAACAATTCAGTTTTTTAGCCAAAATGGTCCAAATCTGAAAAGTTTTCCATATCCGCGGTCATGAAAAATACTGATTTTGGGTCAAAAAATCAAACTTCACGAAACTATGTCAAATGTTCACACAAGGTGAGTAGATGCCAGAAATGAATCCCCAAGAGATTTCAGCTCACTACAGTCAGGATCCGGGCGGAAAACAAACAATTCAGTTCTTTCGCCAAAATGGTCCAAATCTGAAAAGTTTTCCATATCCGCGGTCATGAAAAATACTGATTTTGGGTCAAAAAATCAAACTTCACGAAACTAAGTCAAATGTTCACACAAGGTGAGTAGATGCCAGAAATGAATCCCCAAGAGATTTCAGCTCACTACAGTCAGGATCCGGGCAGAAAACAAACAATTCAGTTTTTTAGCCAAAATGGTCCAAATCTGAAAAGTTTTCCATATCCGCGGTCATCAAAAATACTGATTTTTGGTCAAAAAATCAAACTTCACGAAACTAAGTCAAATGTTCACACAAGGTGAGTAGATGCCAGAAATGAATCCCCAAGAGATTTCAGCTCACTACAGTCAGGATCCGGGCAGAAAACAAACAATTCAGTTTTTTAGCCAAAATGGTCCAAATCTGAAAAGTTTTCCATATCCGCGGTCATGAAAAATACTGATTTTGGGTCAAAAAATCCAACTTCACGAAACTAAGTCAAATGTTCACACAAGGTGAGTAGATGCCAGAAATGAATCCCCAAGAGATTTCAGCTCACTACAGTCAGGATCCGGGCAGAAAACAAACAATTCAGTTTTTAGCCAAAATGGTCCAAATCTGAAAAGTTTTCCATATCCGCGGTCATCAAAAATACTGATTTTGGTCAAAAAATCAAACTTCACGAAACTAAGTCAAATGTTCACACAAGGTGAGTAGATGCCAGAAATGAATCCCCAAGAGATTTCAGCTCACTACAGTCAGGATCCGGGCAGAAAACAAACAATTCAGTTTTTTAGCCAAAATGGTCCAAATCTGAAAAGTTTTCCATATCCGCGGTCATGAAAAATACTGATTTTGGGTCAAAAAATCCAACTTCACGAAACTAAGTCAAATGTTCACACAAGGTGAGTAGATGCCAGAAATGAATCCCCAAGAGATTTCAGCTCACTACAGTCAGGATCCGGGCAGAAAACAAACAATTCAGTTTTTAGCCAAAATGGTCCAAATCTGAAAAGTTTTCCATATCCGCGGTCATGAAAAATACTGATTTTGGGTCAAAAAATCCAACTTCACGAAACTAAGTCAAATGTTCACACAAGGTGAGTAGATGCCAGAAATGAATCCCCAAGAGATTTCAGCTCACTACAGTCAGGATCCGGGCAGAAAACAAACAATTCAGTTTTTAGCCAAAATGGTCCAAATCTGAAAAGTTTTCCATATCCGCGGTCATGAAAAATACTGATTTTGGTCAAAAAATCAAACTTCACGAAACTAAGTCAAATGTTCACACAAGGTGAGTAGATGCCAGAAATGAATCCCCAAGAGATTTCAGCTCACTACAGTCAGGATCCGGGCAGAAAACAAACAATTCAGTTTTTTAGCCAAAATGGTCCAAATCTGAAAAGTTTTCCATATCCGCGGTCATGAAAAATACTGATTTTGGGTCAAAAAATCAAACTTCACGAAACTATGTCAAATGTTCACACAAGGTGAGTAGATGCCAGAAATGAATCCCCAAGAGATTTCAGCTCACTACAGTCAGGATCCGGGCAGAAAACAAACAATTCAGTTTTTAGCCAAAATGGTCCAAATCTGAAAAGTTTTCCATATCCGCGGTCATGAAAAATACTGATTTTGGGTCAAAAAATCAAACTTCACGAAACTAAGTCAAATGTTCACACAAGGTGAGTAGATGCCAGAAATGAATCCCCAAGAGATTTCAGCTCACTACAGTCAGGATCCGGGCAGAAAACAAACAATTCAGTTTTTTAGCCAAAATGGTCCAAATCTGAAAAGTTTTCCATATCCGCGGTCATCAAAAATACTGATTTTGGGTCAAAAAATCAAACTTCACGAAACTAAGTCAAATGTTCACACAAGGTGAGTAGATGCCAGAAATGAATCCCCAAGAGATTTCAGCTCACTACAGTCAGGATCCGGGCAGAAAACAAACAATTCAGTTTTTTAGCCAAAATGGTCCAAATCTGAAAAGTTTTCCATATCCGCGGTCATGAAAAATACTGATTTTGGTCAAAAAATCAAACTTCACGAAACTAAGTCAAATGTTCACACAAGGTGAGTAGATGCCAGAAATGAATCCCCAAGAGATTTCAGCTCACTACAGTCAGGATCCGGGCAGAAAACAAACAATTCAGTTTTTTTAGCCAAAATGGTCCAAATCTGAAAAGTTTTCCATATCCGCGGTCATGAAAAATACTGATTTTGGGTCAAAAAATCAAACTTCACGAAACTAAGTCAAATGTTCACACAAGGTGAGTAGATGCCAGAAATGAATCCCCAAGAGATTTCAGCTCACTACAGTCAGGATCCGGGCAGAAAACAAACAATTCAGTTTTTTAGCCAAAATGGTCCAAATCTGAAAAGTTTTCCATATCCGCGGTCATGAAAAATACTGATTTTTGGTCAAAAAATCAAACTTCACGAAACTAAGTCAAATGTTCACACAAGGTGAGTAGATGCCAGAAATGAATCCCCAAGAGATTTCAGCTCACTACAGTCAGGATCCGGGCAGAAAACAAACAATTCAGTTTTTAGCCAAAATGGTCCAAATCTGAAAAGTTTTCCATATCCGCGGTCATGAAAAATACTGATTTTGGGTCAAAAAATCAAACTTCACGAAACTAAGTCAAATGTTCACACAAGGTGAGTAGATGCCAGAAATGAATCCCCAAGAGATTTCAGCTCACTACAGTCAGGATCCGGGCAGAAAACAAACAATTCAGTTTTTTTAGCCAAAATGGTCCAAATCTGAAAAGTTTTCCATATCCGCGGTCATGAAAAATACTGATTTTGGGTCAAAAAATCCAACTTCACGAAACTAAGTCAAATGTTCACACAAGGTGAGTAGATGCCAGAAATGAATCCCCAAGAGATTTCAGCTCACTACAGTCAGGATCTGGGCAGAAAACAAACAATTCAGTTTTTTAGCCAAAATGGTCCAAATCTGAAAAGTTTTCCATATCCGCGGTCATGAAAAATACTGATTTTTGGTCAAAAAATCCAACTTCACGAAACTAAGTCAAATGTTCACACAAGGTGAGTAGATGCCAGAAATGAATCCCCAAGAGATTTCAGCTCACTACAGTCAGGATCCGGGCAGAAAACAAACAATTCAGTTTTTAGCCAAAATGGTCCAAATCTGAAAAGTTTTCCATATCCGCGGTCATGAAAAATACTGATTTTTGGTCAAAAAATCAAACTTCACGAAACTAAGTCAAATGTTCACACAAGGTGAGTAGATGCCAGAAATGAATCCCCAAGAGATTTCAGCTCACTACAGTCAGGATCCGGGCAGAAAACAAACAATTCAGTTTTTTAGCCAAAATGGTCCAAATCTGAAAAGTTTTCCATATCCGCGGTCATGAAAAATACTGATTTTGGGTCAAAAAATCAAACTTCACGAAACTATGTCAAATGTTCACACAAGGTGAGTAGATGCCAGAAATGAATCCCCAAGAGATTTCAGCTCACTACAGTCAGGATCCGGGCAGAAAACAAACAATTCAGTTTTTTAGCCAAAATGGTCCAAATCTGAAAAGTTTTCCATATCCGCGGTCATGAAAAATACTGATTTTGGGTCAAAAAATCAAACTTCACGAAACTATGTCAAATGTTCACACAAGGTGAGTAGATGCCAGAAATGAATCCCCAAGAGATTTCAGCTCACTACAGTCAGGATCCGGGCGGAAAACAAACAATTCAGTTTTTTTAGCCAAAATGGTCCAAATCTGAAAAGTTTTCCATATCCGCGGTCATCAAAAATACTGATTTTGGGTCAAAAAATCCAACTTCACGAAACTAAGTCAAATGTTCACACAAGGTGAGTAGATGCCAGAAATGAATCCCCAAGAGATTTCAGCTCACTACAGTCAGGATCCGGGCAGAAAACAAACAATTCAGTTTTTTAGCCAAAATGGTCCAAATCTGAAAAGTTTTCCATATCCGCGGTCATGAAAAATACTGATTTTTGGTCAAAAAATCAAACTTCACGAAACTAAGTCAAATGTTCACACAAGGTGAGTAGATGCCAGAAATGAATCCCCAAGAGATTTCAGCTCACTACAGTCAGGATCCGGGCAGAAAACAAACAATTCAGTTTTTTAGCCAAAATGGTCCAAATCTGAAAAGTTTTCCATATCCGCGGTCATGAAAAATACTGATTTTGGGTCAAAAAATCAAACTTCACGAAACTAAGTCAAATGTTCACACAAGGTGAGTAGATGCCAGAAATGAATCCCCAAGAGATTTCAGCTCACTACAGTCAGGATCCGGGCAGAAAACAAACAATTCAGTTTTTTAGCCAAAATGGTCCAAATCTGAAAAGTTTTCCATATCCGCGGTCATGAAAAATACTGATTTTTGGTCAAAAAATCAAACTTCACGAAACTAAGTCAAATGTTCACACAAGGTGAGTAGATGCCAGAAATGAATCCCCAAGAGATTTCAGCTCACTACAGTCAGGATCCGGGCAGAAAACAAACAATTCAGTTTTTAGCCAAAATGGTCCAAATCTGAAAAGTTTTCCATATCCGCGGTCATGAAAAATACTGATTTTTGGTCAAAAAATCAAACTTCACGAAACTAAGTCAAATGTTCACACAAGGTGAGTAGATGCCAGAAATGAATCCCCAAGAGATTTCAGCTCACTACAGTCAGGATCCGGGCAGAAAACAAACAATTCAGTTTTTAGCCAAAATGGTCCAAATCTGAAAAGTTTTCCATATCCGCGGTCATGAAAAATACTGATTTTTGGTCAAAAAATCAAACTTCACGAAACTATGTCAAATGTTCACACAAGGTGAGTAGATGCCAGAAATGAATCCCCAAGAGATTTCAGCTCACTACAGTCAGGATCTGGGCAGAAAACAAACAATTCAGTTTTTTAGCCAAAATGGTCCAAATCTGAAAAGTTTTCCATATCCGCGGTCATGAAAAATACTGATTTTGGGTCAAAAAATCCAACTTCACAAAACTAAGTCAAATGTTCACACAAGGTGAGTAGATGCCAGAAATGAATCCCCAAGAGATTTCAGCTCACTACAGTCAGGATCCGGGCAGAAAACAAACAATTCAGTTTTTTAGCCAAAATGGTCCAAATCTGAAAAGTTTTCCATATCCGCGGTCATGAAAAATACTGATTTTTGGTCAAAAAATCAAACTTCACGAAACTAAGTCAAATGTTCACACAAGGTGAGTAGATGCCAGAAATGAATCCCCAAGAGATTTCAGCTCACTACAGTCAGGATCCGGGCAGAAAACAAACAATTCAGTTTTTTAGCCAAAATGGTCCAAATCTGAAAAGTTTTCCATATCCGCGGTCATCAAAAATACTGATTTTGGGTCAAAAAATCAAACTTCACGAAACTAAGTCAAATGTTCACACAAGGTGAGTAGATGCCAGAAATGAATCCCCAAGAGATTTCAGCTCACTACAGTCAGGATCCGGGCAGAAAACAAACAATTCAGTTTTTTTAGCCAAAATGGTCCAAATCTGAAAAGTTTTCCATATCCGCGGTCATGAAAAATACTGATTTTGGGTCAAAAAATCAAACTTCACGAAACTATGTCAAATGTTCACACAAGGTGAGTAGATGCCAGAAATGAATCCCCAAGAGATTTCAGCTCACTACAGTCAGGATCCGGGCAGAAAACAAACAATTCAGTTTTTAGCCAAAATGGTCCAAATCTGAAAAGTTTTCCATATCCGCGGTCATGAAAAATACTGATTTTTGGTCAAAAAATCAAACTTCACGAAACTAAGTCAAATGTTCACACAAGGTGAGTAGATGCCAGAAATGAATCCCCAAGAGATTTCAGCTCACTACAGTCAGGATCCGGGCAGAAAACAAACAATTCAGTTTTTTAGCCAAAATGGTCCAAATCTGAAAAGTTTTCCATATCCGCGGTCATGAAAAATACTGATTTTTGGTCAAAAAATCCAACTTCACGAAACTATGTCAAATGTTCACACAAGGTGAGTAGATGCCAGAAATGAATCCCCAAGAGATTTCAGCTCACTACAGTCAGGATCCGGGCAGAAAACAAACAATTCAGTTTTTTAGCCAAAATGGTCCAAATCTGAAAAGTTTTCCATATCCGCGGTCATGAAAAATACTGATTTTGGTCAAAAAATCCAACTCCACGAAAGTAAGTCAAATGTTCACACAAGGTGAGTAGATGCCAGCAATGAATCCCCGAGAGATTTCAGCTCACTACAGTCAGGATCCGGGCAGAAAACAAACATTTCAGTTTTTTAGCCAAAATGGTCCAAATCTGAAAAGTTTTCCATATCCGCGGTCATGAAAAATACTGATTTTTGGTCAAAAAATCAAACTTCACGAAACTAAGTCAAATGTTCACACAAGGTGAGTAGATGCCAGAAATGAATCCCCAAGAGATTTCAGCTCACTACAGTCAGGATCCGGGCAGAAAACAAACAATTCAGTTTTTTAGCCAAAATGGTCCAAATCTGAAAAGTTTTCCATATCCGCGGTCATCAAAAATACTGATTTTGGGTCAAAAAATCAAACTTCACGAAACTAAGTCAAATGTTCACACAAGGTGAGTAGATGCCAGAAATGAATCCCCAAGAGATTTCAGCTCACTACAGTCAGGATCCGGGCAGAAAACAAACAATTCAGTTTTTAGCCAAAATGGTCCAAATCTGAAAAGTTTTCCATATCCGCGGTCATGAAAAATACTGATTTTTGGTCAAAAAATCCAACTTCACGAAACTATGTCAAATGTTCACACAAGGTGAGTAGATGCCAGAAATGAATCCCCAAGAGATTTCAGCTCACTACAGTCAGGATCCGGGCAGAAAACAAACAATTCAGTTTTTTAGCCAAAATGGTCCAAATCTGAAAAGTTTTCCATATCCGCGGTCATGAAAAATACTGATTTTTGGTCAAAAAATCAAACTTCACGAAACTAAGTCAAATGTTCACACAAGGTGAGTAGATGCCAGAAATGAATCCCCAAGAGATTTCAGCTCACTACAGTCAGGATCCGGGCAGAAAACAAACAATTCAGTTTTTTAGCCAAAATGGTCCAAATCTGAAAAGTTTTCCATATCCGCGGTCATGAAAAATACTGATTTTGGGTCAAAAAATCCAACTTCACGAAACTAAGTCAAATGTTCACACAAGGTGAGTAGATGACAGAAATGAATCCCCAAGAGATTTCAGCTCACTACAGTCAGGATCCGGGCAGAAAACAAACAATTCAGTTTTTTAGCCAAAATGGTCCAAATCTGAAAAGTTTTCCATATCCGCGGTCATGAAAAATACTGATTTTTGGTCAAAAAATCCAACTTCACGAAACTATGTCAAATGTTCACACAAGGTGAGTAGATGCCAGAAATGAATCCCCAAGAGATTTCAGCTCACTACAGTCAGGATCCGGGCAGAAAACAAACAATTCAGTTTTTTAGCCAAAATGGTCCAAATCTGAAAAGTTTTCCATATCCGCGGTCATGAAAAATACTGATTTTTGGTCAAAAAATCCAACTTCACGAAACTATGTCAAATGTTCACACAAGGTGAGTAGATGCCAGAAATGAATCCCCAAGAGATTTCAGCTCACTACAGTCAGGATCCAGGAAGAAAACAAACATTTATGTATTGCACAAGGATACAAATTCCAGTATGTGTGTATGCCTTGTCAGCCCGTGTTTGATGGGACCTGGTTGCGATCACGGTTGACCCATGTTGATTCCAACACAGAAGGCAAGATTATACAATGGGCTCCGTGCACAAGTACCCCCTCAACGGTTACAAAGGGAGAGTTCTGGGAGACCACAAGGAGGGACATTGAAACGCATCGGCTATGCCACCTGACGCTAATTGAAGACACTATGGCTTTGAAGGCACTTGTGGTCTAGTGCTAGAGCATTGGATTCATGATCGCGAGATTGTGGGTTCAAGCCCCACCGTGGCTATGCGTGTTGTGCCCTTGAGTAAGGTGCTTTACCTCAATTACTCCTCTCAACACAGTTGTTAAATGAGGTACCAGCATTATTCAATGTTGGGAAGGTAACATACTTGCTGTGGAGGAGGTGTGGCGATCCCCAACAGTAGCATTTCATGGACTTGAGTCTGGCCCGATCGCTTAGAAAGAGAGATGGGCACACTCCATTCCTGTGAACACAGGTTGGCCCCTTTTTACCACAGCTTTGACGGTTTCCACGCTACCATTACTGATTCTCACAAATGTACCCAATATGCCTGATACCCTGGCTATCATGCAATAAGCCAACCTACCTGCATATCTTCCACTGCATTAGGGTTGTAGAAGGCCAGTAACTCCTCCCCTTCCAGGAAGCCATCCTTGTTCTTGTCAGCCAGAGTAAACATCTTCTTGTTGCTTTTGACTTCCTGTTTGAAATAAAAAAGCGAATTCCATGATCGACTCCATTCTGAAATTATATTTGTGTCGCTGTGCAAATGTCATTGTTGAATGTATGGTTTTCACTTACTGACAGAGTTGTAATGAGTCACTGATTTTTGTGACTCGAGTCGAGTCATTTTAAAGAAGTGACTAGAGTGGAGTCGAGTCATTAGGTCAAGAAGGTTGAGTCGAATCGAGTCACAGTGTGTAGTCGAGTCGAGTCAAGTCCTTGGCTTGAGTCAATTCAAGTTATAAATATTTGAAAACTTCAATATTTACCATTTTCATTTCTTGATCTGGATACTCCGCATCGTTTTCCGGCACATCGCCCAAGACGTGGGTGTGGTACTCCTCCCACGATAGCCGGCCATCTTTGTTCTTATCCTGGATCAGCATGTGTTCCTCCGCGATGACCCGGTCAATGTTCTTCAGGGAACCGCTGATCCACTCTTGAAGTTCTTCTGTGTAAGGATGCAAAAAAAAAAACACTTGGTCATGGTTTTACACCAGGGCAAATCAAGCCTTATGTCTCTCTCTCACTTGAGAGACAAGGTATGTCTCTCTCTCACTTGAGAGATAAGATGAGAAACAAGGTTTTACACCAGGGCAAATCCAGCCTTATGTAATGACCATGACAGAGCTTTAAAGAACTCGGTGAATAAACGTAAAAATGTAATCAAATCTTAAACATCGATTATGTAGTAATCGTCAAGGAGATTACAGACTAGGAGTTTTGGATTATTTCTCTGAATCATTCATTAGATATCATGGTTAATTGGGTCAATCATGGGCATTACATTGCTTTTCATTGCGCTGGAATCGCCCGCTAGGTTTGACCATCGAGTCAAATCAAAAGTAAATTACGAGTCAATCACAAGTCAATCACAAGTCAAATCACAAGTCAATCAACGTCAGTCACAACTCAAATCACAAGTCATCACATGTCAACCAAAATTCAATCGCAAGTCCATCACAAGTCAAATCACAAGTCATCACAAGTCAATCAACTTTCAATCACAAGACAAATCTCAGTCAAATCACAAACTTGTCAATCACAGGTCAATCACAAGTTATTTACAAGTCAAATCACAAGTCAAATCACAAGTCAATCATAAGTCAACCACAAGTCAATCACAAGTACGGGTCACAAGAGACAGCTAGGGGATGAACAGTGACAAAGGAATGCCTTTGTCAAACTTCATCTGAATAAAGATTGTCTCTTGACTTGTGACTGGAAGAGTTGTAATTGACTTGACTTCTGATTCCTTCACTGACTTCTGATAGCTTGTGACAACATGCCCACAGCTATGCAAATAAGCTGGCGACCAGTCACAAGCAATTGCATCAACATGGCATTTTGGCTGGTACGCTGCTTCTGCTAAGCAATGTTGACAAGTTTTCGCAAAGACCTTTTTGTACTCGGCCTCAGATTACAGGAATTGGTCACATGTTCAATTACCTTTATCGAGGTAGCTATCTTCGTTTGCATCAGCTTTCTTCAAAATGACCCTCAGCCGGGCCTTACTCTCATCTGCAGACATCGTCTGGAACTCCCGAGCAGCTTTCTGTGACAAAGTTAAAAAAACAAAAAAACATAATAACATAAAAGGACACTTTTTGATAACCTTCGACAGCCCCATGGATGAGACACACCACGTGTGCATACTGGTTCATGAAAAGTACGCACGACTTGTGCACAGAATGTGCACAAACCCATAGCATCTTCGCGTGAGCGTCAGGCGTCATCGGAAATGCGTTTGAAAGTCCCTTTTGGTGGTCTCCCCCAACTCTCCCTTTCTTATCGTTGAGGGGGTACTTGTGCACGGAGCCCATTAGAACCCTGCTGCAGTGTTAAGCTAACCAAAGAAATGATGTCAGCTCGAGTCGGACTTTTCTGATGCTGTGTGTCTACGACACACTTGTGATTTTGACGAGGTGACCAAAGGAGTGAATGAAAATGAGGTGGAACAAATACCATTGAAGCTCAGATACGAGTACCATCACATACATCACGTCTTAAACTTGCTGTGTGAAATGCAAGGACTCTTCTTAATGTTGTATATTTAAATTTGGAAAGAATGGTGCATCCTGCCGCCACTTTTTTCATCATATATTACCTCAATGAAGGTCAGTCATTGCAAAAATGTTGAAAAGAAACAAATTTGGGACTGAGAAACATTTCCAATTTTGTTAGAAAACACTTTGAAAATGCACTCGACTCTCTTTAAGCTTTGTTCACAACCAAAAATTGGTATCTAGATACTCCAATAATTAAATAATTTACTTAATAACCCTCACCCTGCTGAATCCAACAGGATCCAACTATATCATGAGCCTGTTGGATTGAGCAGTAAACCCCTTGTACAAATGTACACGTACATATTTAGAGTCGGATTCTGTTGGGTACTGATAAGTAACGCCAATTTGACCCTGTTGGATCCAGCAGACAACTAAAAAGTAGGCACAGTTGGATTCTGTTGGATTGAGCAGGAAGTAACTGTTGGATTTAGCAGGGTAGTCCTGAGGAACTCTTAAAGGGTTAGGGGTAAATCTGGGAAAGGAGGGTTACAAGTTGAGCCAGAAGGAGTTTTTAGAAAACTTGTTTGAGAAGTTAGACAATGGACAAAATCTTTGTTCACCCTGTGGTGAAATGGATTGAGATTAGTGCAAGGAGAACATAATGGAAAGAAACATATTTCTGTTTAATTTTTTCAGACCCCCGTCACACTTATTCGGAATCAGCAGGAATCAAGCAGAACCAGCCAGAATGAAGAATTTCCAAAATCCGTGCCACATTTAGGAGGGAATTTCAAATTGACCAAGCTTTGTAAGAATGCTGTTCGAATACTTAGAATGCGCTTCAATTCCGGGTGTATTAGCTCTCGAATGCAGCTCGAATGTAGTTGGAACACAGTAGGAATATTTAGAATGCTGTTAGAATGCAGTCAGAATATTTAGAATGCACTTCGATTGCTGCCCGAATACCGCTCGAAGTTTGGTTGGAAGGTGGATGCCTCGAATGCTGTACGAATTCACCTCAAATGCAGTCAGAACGCTCCCGGAATGGCCACTGAATATGGTTGGAACGCCCAAGAATTCAAACAGAATGCAGCTCGAGATGCATTCGAGGTGCATTCCGACTCATTCGAGGCGCATTCGGGACATTCTGGCAGGATTTGAAGTGGCTTGGCCTTTCGATTCTCCCTCGAATGCGATCAGAATGTTTTGAATGCTGTTGGAATGCCGTAAGAATATTTAGAATGCAGTCAGAGTGCAGTTAGAATACACTTCGAATGCCGTTCGATGTTTCTCCACTTCGAATGCACCTCGAAAGTTTTGAGCATGAGCAAAACATTCGGGTGGGCCACAAGAATGGGCCCGAATATTTGGAATGCACTCAGAATGCAGTCAGAAGTTTTAGAATGCACTTCGAACATCCAGGAATATACAAAGAATTTCCATTCCGACGGCATTCCGGCTCATTCCGCCTCTAGTGTGACTAGGGTCTCACTAACATAACCACCCAGGAACATTTCATGGTCGAATGGTTTGGTCCGCAACGGCTCAAGGCCCGGAGGTCGTTGTGAGAATTCTCGAGATGTCACCCCCGGCAGAAGCACAGATAGAAAGCACGCCATCACCCAGTAAGCCATCGTGTAGATCACTCGTCTCTAATGCTGTCTGGAGAGGAAATACAGAAAAAACATTAAGATATCACATATTACAATTAAAATTCACTTTAAAATGAAAACTTGTCGATAAAGTCACCATTTTGTTTACAAAATATTATTAGGGCCTACGAAGAAAAAAATACTTAAATAAAATAAAAAGCGTTTAAGTAATGACAAGTATTACTACTATTACTGTAATAGGGCGACAGATTTTGCGAACTCCGTCCACAATAGGGCGATACACCTTATTGAGACGACATAATAACTGTCGCCCTTTTATGAAAACGACCCTTAGGACAAGGAATTTTGCTGTCGCAAACCATCTAGATCGATTCCTCATGGTCCAATTAGTATAAATACTAAATTTCGTGGAAAAAACATAAGGTAAACTTGGGTTAGGTGACAGTTTAGGTTTGTGCACAAGTCTATGGGAAAGTCACCCTATTGGGGCGAAAAGAGTAATTATTATTATTATTATTATTATTATTATTATTATTTATTCATGCCAATTCTATTTCATCACATACAAGATGGGCATAGGAGAGGCAAAAGCGATAACAATCACTGTGGTCAAAGACCTGCCACTCCTCATCAAGTTATGTACAGAGTAAAAATATATATATATATATAAAAATACTAATATAAAAAGTATTTGAAGCCAAAAGTTAGAACTTAAAAAAATTTAAATATAAAAAGAAAAGGAATTACTGGAAATGAATGAAGATAATGTACGCAATTGAATATGAAATTAAATAAGTTACATGAATAAGCAATTAATGATAAAGACACATTAAATAAGGACATAATAAACACAAATTAATAAATGTATAAGAGAACAGTAGGTAAGTGTACAATAAATGTAATGAAAATCTAAAGGGTGATTGGCAAACCGGAGGCTGAAATAGTACTTAAAATGAGAAGAGACCTGCTGCTCCTCATCGAGGTATGAGAAAAATAAATAAATAAATAAATAAATATAAATAAGAATATATAAAAATACAAATAATAATAACTGTTTTTGCTGCAATAGGGTGACTTTCCCATAGACTTGTGCACAAACCTAAACTGTCACCTAACCCAAGTTTACCTTATCTTTTTTCCACGAAATTTAGTAATTTTACTAATTGGACCATGAGGAACCGATCTAGATGGTTTGCGACAGCAAAATTCCTTGTCCTAAGGGTCGTTTTCACAAAAGGGCGACAGTTATGTGTCGCCTTAATAAGGTGTGTCGCCCTATTGTGGACGGAGTTAGCAAAATCTGTCGCCCTATTATAGCTGTTAGTAATATAATAGAACATATGAACATTTCGAAAAAAAACAAAACAAAACAAAACAAAACAAAACAAAAACAACAACAACAACAACAAAAATAAAAAGAGATGACTCACTGGAACTGAATAAAAGTGGAAAGGGGTAAAAATGATGTGGGAAATTGAATGAATTAAGTAAATAAGGAGTTAGCAATAAAGACACAATAAATACAAAAAAACACATGTGTAAGAGAAGAGGACTTATATAAATATATACAAGTATGTTTACTACTGCTAGAGGAGCCTACATTGGCCATTGAAAAGTGATTTTCACAGGTGACGTTCTCATTGAAACACTGAGTCATTCCACCTGTATCATTATGCATGCACAATACAAATTTGAAAGTAACATTATAACAGCATGAACAGCAAATTGATGAACAGTAACAGAATGAATGAGGCAAAATCTGAAAAACTTTTTGTTTAATTTTTTTGTGATTAACAAACTAAAAAAAGTTACATTATGTATTTTGTGAAACACAGTCACAGTAGTTTGCAAGTGGATACTAGTCACATTTCCATAATTTACTGTTATTGTTAAAGGTAAATTTTCTCCAAAACATTTTGCTAAACCTACGTAAACTCACGACTTCCTCTCGTCTCACAACCTCACCTGAAATCTTTTGTTGATGTCAAAGGTCATCTTGGCACGTTAGATCTTCCATGTTTTATGAGGGAGTATTAACTATTCAATCATTGGTCTTTGCCTCTTTGAACAGATTAAAAAGTCATTCAATACATTGATTGTACCGAAAAATATAATTATAAAATATTTGATTAAGAAGTAAACATGCTTTTGAATATATGTTCTTAAACATGCAACATAATTTAAATAGCCAAATGACTCTCACCTAAGTTTCAGTAGTAGAGTCCATAGCTAGACGTAGTCCGACGGCTGTTTTATGTATTGACGAACCACACGAGTTGAAGGTGATGATATACATGTAGCTAGCAGTTTACATGTGCAAACAAGTGCAAGTGAAATGTCTTGCTTGGGCCTGGGAAGACGCCAGATAGTTCTATTATCCTGTCACGCTCGGCTGCACTTCACTCTCAGGGGTGTTTCAAGACTAAAAGTTTCGCAGGAGTCGTTCATCATGGCCTCACGATCAGTCAGTAGTTTCTTTCAGAAACCACTCAACTTCATCGGTGGAGAACGAGTTGCACCGACGGACCACACACAAAATTTCAAAGTCTTCGAACCAGCCACTGGTAAGGCTAGCTGGAGTTACCCAGCCCTGAGTTTTATCATTGGGTTGTACTAATAGACAACCCAATGATAAAACTCAGGGCTGGGTAACTCCAGCTATGGTAAGGCCAAAACAAAAAATTGTTCTGCTTCCGATTACATGGCATTCGAAAATAGGGTAGGTTTTTTTATTAGGCCAATTTATTTTGTGTACGATTAATGGAGGCGTCTGCGTTTAGTCAAGGGTAAAAGGTAGAAATTGATGGTTTTGAGTGTTTTTTTTCCCCTCAACAAAATTAGGGTAGGGGCTGTCAGAATAGGGATTGGAATAGTTAGGGAAGGGAAACCGGGAGCAGAACTTTTTTGGGGGGGGGGGCCTAAGTGCGGGTAATGTTAAATGTAACTTTTTTTTATTTAACCGAGGGACTGGTAACTAGTCTATTGCTGGCGTTACCCAGCCCTAAATTTTATCGTTGCGTTGTCATTATGACAACCCAATAATAAAATGTAGGGCTGGGTAACTCCTACTTCTGAAATCAGAAGGCTTCTCTGACGGAGAGAAGCCTTCTGATTTCAGAAGTAGGTAACTCCAGCTATAACCTGATAACTAGTCCAAGTAACTTGGACCCTAGGGCCTACTGATCTCCTTTTGTTAACATTGGGACATGGTCTGGCAATAGTAAAGTTCACTTTTCATTCAGACCATAAGTAAACCTTGCTAGTCTAGTACCTTGATCATAATGATCAATCTCTATTTGTATCTCAGGTAGCGTGTGCGTATCTAGTAATTTTATTACTGTTTTGGGGGTGAAATCTGATGTTTTTGTTGGGTCGTTAATTGGAAAATGATGGCTGCCATTCAACTTGTTAAAAAAAGGCGATAAGTAGGGTCCAAGTTACTTGTTTCATATCAAATGTTGAAAAAAAAATATGGGGTTGGGAGTTTGATACGGCACACTAAAAATACCCCTCAACTTTTGCAGGCAATTTGCTGTGCGAGTCTGCCAGCTCCAGCCAGAAAGATGTCGACTGTGCTGTAGCTGCTGCCAAGGAGGCCTCGCAGCAATGGTCAGAAACACCAGCATTGGAGAGAGCCAGAGTACTGCAGGGTGCAGCCAGGCTAATGAGGGTGAATGACTGCATCTCATCTTATTGTATCTCAAGCTGGTGTCAATCACAAGTCTATCTCAAGCCCATCACAAGCCCATCACATACCCATCACATAGATCACAAGTCCATCACATGACCATCACAAGCCCATCACAAGTCCATCACATGACCATCACAAGCCCTTCACAAGTCCATCACAAGCCCATCACAGGTCCATCACATGACCATCACAAGTCCAACGCAATCCCATCACCAGTCATCACAAACCTTTTTTTTAAATTTTCCTTACAAGTGCAGGCTTCATGGCTGAAGATAAACGCACTGCCAGAAACACCGGGCGAACCCCTTAAAGTGTTACTTAGTTCTTTTATGTGCATTGCATTACACAACACACGGGACTTACGGCATTACCTCCCATCCGAAAGACGAAGCAATAATGGTGAATGACTGCATCTCATCTTATTGTATCTCAAGCTGGTGTCAATCACAAGTCTATCTCAAGCCCATCACAAGCCCATCACATGTCCATCACATAGATCACAAGTCCATCACATGACCATCACAAGCCCATCACAAGTCCATCACAAGCCCATCACAAGTCCATCACAAGTCCATCACAAGTCCATCACATGACCATCACAAGCCCATCAAAAGTCCATCACAAGCCCATCACAAGTCCATCACAAGTCCATCACATGACCATCACAAGCCCATCACAAGTCCAACACAATCCCATCACCAGTCATCACAAATCTTTCTTTTATTTTTCCTTACAAGTGCAGGCTTCATGGCTGAAGATAAACGCATTGCCTGAAAACACTGGGGCGAACCCCTTCTCCTAGGTCCATGATTGCCAGTGGTTACATACTCACACAGATCACTTGTGCCCACTGGCTAATGTCGCCACTTTGTACTACTAATGGTTCCAATGATTTTCAATGTTACTCCGTGTGTAGTTGGTGTGGTTTAAGTTAATATGACGTCACACTTACGAACCGGATACACAGTGCTGAGTGGATTTTGAGTCACAACTTTTAGACTGAATTATCAACAGCATCAATACAAAGTCATCCATGCACAAGAACTTTGTAAGCTTCTCGGATGACACTCTGATTATTCACTTAGTTTTCCTTTTTCTGTGCTTTCCTCCCTTTCAGGAAAGAGTTGAAGAGTTTGCAACCATGGAGACGGTGAATGTAGGCAAATCCATCAGTGAGTCTCGCGGTGACATTTTCTCGGCTACTGATGCCCTGGAGTTCTTTGCGGGACTGGCACCAAGTCTAGCAGGTCAGTAAGGAGCAAGTTCCAGCTTAGACCATTAGCGCCTGCACGCTAACAGCAATGTGCGAGTGCTTCCAGTTGAATGCAGGTCACAAAACCTCTTGATCCTGGCTCCCGGCTGTGCATTATGATGTGTACGGTTTAGGGTTGTGCATCAGAACCTGGTACCTGAGTACCCGACCGTAATGTCAGGAACCGGTTCCAGATTATGGAATCGAGTACCTGTAACCAACCTTGCAAATTACTTAGTGTCTTCTCAGTCATTGAAAAAGAAATGTTTCGAATGTCAGTGGGAACATTTCAAAATGAAAAACAGGATACATGGAAAACCAAAACCAATTTCACGTGTAACGATGCTTGCGAAAGTTGCAGTTTTCACCACATAGCTAAAGAGCTCACTGTATACACCCTATCTAGCCGTATTGCCGCACCGATGTGGTAGTATTATCATGCGGACCTTTATGAACAATCTGAACAGCAACTTCCCAGATTTGAATTTTTGGCTTGGGTTTCTTTAACGGGTACCCGGGTACCCGTATTTTTTTCAATAGGGTACCCCGTTCCAGTACTACCCGTTAATGCACAACCTTAGTACGGTTGTTGGTAACCAGTGATGTTGATAACCATTTCCCAGGCTCCGTTTCCAAATAGTCGACAAGAGTGGTCCAGTCATCTTGCATTCAAGCGAAGTTAGTCAAACTATGGTTAACCACAGTCCTCAATTGAACCTGGTTAATTATGAAGCAGTATGCAGCATTTAATTCCACTAGTATATTAAGTTAACCCTGCTATCTGAACAGTCATAGGCAGTTACAAAATCAATCATCTTCCCCTGCCATGCCTTTTACACAGGCTGATCACCAACAGTCAGATCATATTTCAAGCAAGCACTGTGACTAGTCAAACTCAGTCAACAGACAAATGCAGGCAAGTGGAAGGCACAGCTGGCTTATCAATCACCTACAGTCAAAGCATAGCTGTATCAAGTTACATAAACATTCACAGCTAGTCAATGCTGCTTTATGTAGGCTGGGAGGTCTTAACTGTTGAAACAGTCACTTGACTGTTTTTGACTGCAAGGACAACTTTGGACAATATATGTTTGCATAGGAGGGTTAACCCTCCTATGCAAACATACAGTCTGTGCCAAGAAGTCATTTAAGTCGAAATTAATCAAGTGACTGTTTTCACATTGGTGGTCACATTTGACCATTTTGCATCTTACCATCGTCTCAGTTAAACCTTCCAAAAAAAAGTCCAGTGCAGACTACTGTTCTACTGTGCTTCTCTCCATTGTAAAATTCAATCCTACAAATTCTTGACTTTTTTCTGTTTCCTCCTTCTTTTTCCCCTTTATTACAGGTGAACATTTCCAGTACCCAGGTGGGACCTTCGGCTACACGGTCCGTGAGCCGCTGGGTGTGTGTGCAGGCATCGGGGCCTGGAACTTCCCCATACAGATGGTAGGCTGGAAGTCAGCCCCTGCCTTAGCTGCGGGTAACACCATGGTGTTCAAGCCATCGCCGTTCACACCTGCTACGGCTGTCATGTTTGCTGAAGCATTAATAGGTAAGAGATTAACCCTAACTTTCGGGAAATTTTTTGGTAAAAAAAAACTACCGAAAGCTTTCAAAATCCTCCACTTTTCAGAAAACCTGTGGCATGCTTTTCAACTTCTAAGGGCTTTAAAGGGCCATGCGATAAATTTTTCTTAGGAACACATTTTGTGCAACTTCCTACTCCTCTTAAATGTATGAAAACTATTTGCTATCCTTTTTGGTAAATTTTATTGAAAAGTGCACATCTTTAACCCTAACCACCCTGAATCCTTCAAAATCCTCTTTGCCAAAGTGGAGGAATTTGGAGGATTGAGGTAACATGGCAAAAGTGTGTTACTTATTTCGTAGGTTGCACTTTGTCAAGGTTTTGGGCGGGACCTTGTGTTGTTTTTGCTCAGCCATGCATAAATGTAGGCCTGGATTATGCTAGAATCCTCCGTACTGCTCCAGGATGTCACTGGCCAAGCCTCAACATATTGACAGTCACTGCCGCAGGATTTTGCAGGATTCAGGCAGTGTTCACCCCTCCATGGACCATATTAAAAAATTAATGGAGGAATTTGCAGGATAGAGGCTATATGCTATTTTTCCATGAGGCCAATTGGAGGATTTTGCAGGATTGAGGCTACATCCTAGCAAAAAGGCCTAGGGAGTTCGGGTTACACATTTAAAACTTTCCATGCTTTCCGGATAATTGAGGCGATGTTGCTGTGATGTCATTTCAGGTAATGAGTTTGAGAAAATAAAATGTTCTACAGTGCGTACACTTCTTTTCCATTTTTCTCAGAGAGTGGTCTTCCCAGAGGTGCCTTCAATGTTGTCCAGGGCCAGGCAGTGACTGGCAATGCCCTGACCACTCACCCTGATGTAGCCAAGGTGTCCTTCACCGGAAGCGTTGCAACAGGGAAACATGTAAGAATATCGGCGTGTCATTCATTGCATGGAAATTAAATGCAGAATTTTACCGTTTAAGTCTTGCAGTCTTTAGGACATTGCTCAAATGAATTTCATAAAAGTTAATATGCAACAGTTAACGGCCTATCTTAAGCTCATAGTCATTATTGTATACAGTTGATGCATACAAGTCATAAACAGCAAATGAAATAGAAAATGACCATATAAACATCATTGAGGCAATCATTGTTTGATTTGTTAAGATAAATACAAGACATTCTGCTGTCTACAAATTTGCCAATATTTAGAAATTAGTTTGTAGAAGACTGCACATTTTATAAAACTTTAATTGTGTGAATATTGTGCCCTTACAATACCCGCTGTTTCACGAAATTGCTGCTGATTTCATATTTCTGATACCATTGTACTCTGGATATGTATGCATATCAAGAAATATATCTTATTCTTGATAACAAGCAGTTTAATTTTTTTCAAAGAAATTGACAATGTATACTAACCCTTGAACTGTGACCTTTGACCAGATCATGAGGAACTGTGCCGACGACCTGAAGCACGTGACCTTGGAATTGGGAGGCAAGTCCCCGCTCGTCATCTTTGCCGATGCTGACCTTGACAATGCAGTCACGGGAGCCATGCTGGCCAACTTCCTCACACAAGGAGAGGTCAGTTATGCAGTTATCTTCTTAACATACAACACAGACAATTTGGATAGTGTGAAAGGGTATAAGTGTGTTGTAACCATAGAGCTATATTAAATTACTAGAGCGCTAACTTCGTGTACAAAGTAATGCCTGCTGGGCGCATCCATGTTTGTGCACAAACCTATGGAGACCTAGAAATTGTGTACGGCTTTTGTACGGCTATTTGCATATCTGCATTTGTATTCCATACCGGTGCGTTATCGAAGCCAATACGCCCAAAACCGAAACGCACGATCAGCAAATGAGCATGTCATTTTGCTCTACGCAAACAGCGCAACGCGTGCGCGTATTCGCTGCAGATGCTTTTTGCCGTCACGTTTTTTTAACCGTCAATAACGCGCTCAAGTTGTTTGCGTATGTTCTACTTGCGCGTTGCATGTAGAGTACACTTTCAAAATTCAATCCATCTAATTTCATTATGTTCTACAAACGCGCACATAAATTCAAAGTGTCTGCGCCCAGGACGGCTTCAAAGCGTCTCCGCGCGCAGAATGACGAGTTAGCGCTCTAGTAATTTAATATAGCTCTATGGTTGTAACTGAGATTTCAGGAATACCTTTTATTGGTGTTGTAGGACTCGAGTTCAGGACTGGGAATCGAGTCACATCTTTCCTGACTCGGACTTGGCTCGAGTCACATTGGCAAATGACTCGGACTCGACCATGATGACTCGGACTCGAGCTTGGTGACTCGTGACTCGAGTCACGTAATTTCATCAAATGGAAAAACCTAATGTGGTGATGGGAAAGGGTCATTGAGGAATAATGTTTGGATAATAAAACATGGAGGGAAGGGATGGAGGAGGATTTTTTAGGGATGGGAATTAAAAGGAAAACACATTTTGGGTCTAAACAACATCTACCCACACAGGGTAAACTATATACACTGGGATTTACTTAAAAGACAGAATGGATGATTGAAAAATAATTTTAAAAAAGATTGATTTGTTTGGTGAACAACTAAGAACAAGTGACTCGTGACTCGGACTCGAGGTTTGTGACTTGAGACTCGGACTCGAGGCTTGTGACTCGGGACTTGCACTCGGACTCAACATTGGTGACTCGACTACAACACTGCCTGTTATGCTAGAAAGAATCCAACATTGCTTCCATGTGGGTCAAGTGCTCTACACGGGTAGAATTCAGGAAGAAGGTTGAGAGGCTGTGCCAAGGTAGAAAATCTATTCGGACCCGGTTCGTCATAAGGGGATAACAGTGAGACGGAGCAGTAATATAAACGTGTGGTATAAAACCGGTTAGGGGCCTGGCCGCTGATAATGCCCCATTATGCTATTAAGTAATATCCCCATTCATAAACACCTTTTGTGGTTGAAACCATAGTTACTTCTTTCAAACTCTTACATGGCATTAACCCTAAAAAGGCCGGGTTATTTTGACCATCTCTCAGCCAGGGGGGACGGAATCTCTGCCATCGAGTGACGAAAAATTTTGAAACTCAGTACATGCATAGAGCAACTCATCATGAACATACCTAAGAAATTTCATGACTATAGGTCAAAGATTTTTGGAATTATGGCTAATTAATTAGTCATATGTATGAATGGTAATTCTGCTCTGTGTACACGACGTATATATGGGAAAATTCAGTTTTCACGGCGCGCAACGCCGGAACATTTTTCCCTGCATGGCAACCCGTGGTCCGATTTCTATGGTTTTGGTATCAAAAGATGCGCAAGGCTCGAGGCTAAAAAGTCATAACAGCTCGGATCGCGAAATTTATTTATTTTTTTTAAATTCAAGGCTATCGTAGAAAAAGTCGAGAATGGGAGGATTCCCCCCCCCCCCCCCCCGGCCCTTTTAGGGTTAAACATTTCTTGTAACTGAGACAACAATTCCTGTTACAGATTTCTATATTTCAAAAGTTCAAGCTACCATCCTTTTCAAACAGGTGTGCTCCAACGCCACCAGGGTCTACGTGGAGCGGAGCATCAAGGAGCAGTTTGTGGAGAGACTCCTTGGTAGGGTGAACGCCCTGAGGCTGGGGGACCCTCTCAAGGAAGACACGCAGGTAGGAGCACTCATCAGCAAGGAGCATATGGAGAAGGTTCTGGGATACATCGAAGGAGCCAAGAAACAGGTTAGTACAATGTTAGCTTACAGTTGATCTGGGCCAATTTTATAGAGCTGCTTAAGCACAAATTTCGCTTAAAATCCTTCCTTAATATATTCAAGTTATCCGCCCAAACTCTATGTGATGTTCATTGCTTGTGACTGGTATTTAGCTGTTGTTTACCTAGCATGACAATCGCTTGGAGTTTGGGCTGGTAAACTGATTATATTAAGTAGAGTTTTTTTGTGCTTAAGCAAATTTTGTGCTTAAGCAGCTCTATGAAATTGGCCCAGAGCTGTGTGCTAAACACCCCGTGAAAATATCCCTTCTAGCTTGTCATTAAGAAAAAGTCAAGAAATGTAGGTGATTCCAAACCATCAGTCAATTGACTGATTTTTGGAAGTAAAGAGTGTTATTGACGAATCGTGTTTCGTAATTAAAAGGTTGTGAATGGTTGTTCACTGTTATTTCGAAAAGTGTAATATCCACTTAGGGGAAAGATCAGCAGGTAAGTTTTTGAACATTCTTCTTTGGATTCTGTGTGGCGTTACTGTTGGAAATGAACAAAATGCATAAAGGCATACCCGCTGAAACGTTTACTACCTTGCAATGTTCCACAGCAAACAAGACTATATATCTGTTGATGGTTGGAAATTAAGAGTATTGATGGTAAAGAGAAAGTAAATAAAAATGTGAATATTGAAACACCACGGTATGACAACATACCAGGAGCAGGAACATGTGCATTCTTGTCTTCGCTTCACCCGCAGGGAGCCACTGTCCTGTGCGGAGGCGAGCGAGTCATTCCCGAGGACCCCAAACTCGCAAACGGATATTTTGTCTCTCCCTGCGTGATGGACAACCTGACAGACGACATGACGATCATCAAGGAAGAAACGTTCGGCCCCGTGCTGACTCTTTTGACCTTTGACACGGAGGCAGAGGTCACACAACGGGCCAACGACACACCGCTGGGGCTGTCCGGTGGGGTATTTACAAAGTGAGTGGATTTGGTTTTGAAGTTTCATCAGCAGCCAGTAATTTCAGCTGAGGTTGTCGCTCATTTCAGCTATTTTTTTTAGGAAACACTTGAAGTGCCATTATTGCCTTTACCCTGGCTTCACATCTTTTCAAGAAAATCCATCTCAAAATTGATACTATTATTAACTATCTAAGTTTATACGAACACATGCCAAGAGTTTAGTTTTCTAGTTACATTTGTTATTGTCCTCTGACCAGTCTTCATGTCTTAAATCCATTAACACCCAGCACAATTTACAGTCACAAGATAAACACATTTTCTCGTCTTTTTGAAGGATTTTCCTTCTAGTTCTAGTACTTATTGATGGGCCAGAGTAGGCAACAGACCCTTTTGCGACTTTTGCCACATTCTTTTTGGGGGAGATAGGGATTGGAGTAGGGGGTAGGGTGGGGATGTGTAGGGGGTGGGGTTGGGTGGGTAGGGGGAGGATGGCGTAGGTGGGAGTAGGGGTAGGGGAGGGTAGGGATATGTAGGGGGTGTGGTGGGGATGGATAGGGGTTGGAGTAGAGGAGGGAGGGAGGGGGCGGGTATGGGGTAAGGTTTGGGGGTGTGGTGATGGTAGTGTGTCTGTACATGTACACCTATTGTTGTTCCACATACGAGCTCTCCTATGGTCCTATGGGGACCAAAGACCCTGAGGGGGATGCAAAAAGTTCCCACAACTCGGTCCATATTACCCTAACAATGAAAGCTTCCCAGTAGCGCGGCGACAGCCCACCAATGTACACATGTATATAAGGACATTGTTGACTTTGTATGTTGGCATTTAAAAAAACTGAACACCTTGGCACACCATCCTGAATCCTGATCCTCTTCCATCATGCCCGTCCCCAACCCTACCTTCAGCCTCCCTTCCCTTGACAGCGAGCCATGGCGGCTTCGCAGTTCTAGTTTTCTTTGAAAGTACACTTTAGAAACTGAAAGTACCTGTACTTCACAATTAGGTATAGCACCTCTTTCCATTTAAAATAGTTTGACACCGAAAGTTCGGGGCCATGTTTTCAAGAAAAAACTAACACATTTTTCCCCTCACCCAAAACCTGGATTTGCCACTATTCCCCAGTCTTTGTTGTAGTGCTACAGCCAAATCGCCAAACCAAATCAAATTTCACCAAACATAGCACTTGTGAACCAAACTAAACCAAATCAAACTGAATTGTTCAGTTCAGATGTATGGAAACACAATTTTTAGAGCTACGTAGTTTTATTTCCGCAATCAAAACAATCAAAACTTGCACCTTGAAATTATCAAATTTTAAATTAAAATAAAATTATTTTAAAGCTGACAGTACCAACTGAAAGGAAACGCATGTTTGTGTCGGCGCAGTAAGTACTTGCACGTACAATCCATGTTCCAACCCATGTTCCAAACCTTATTTAGTTGAAAAGACTTCAATAAAACTCCATATATCGTGTCATTGCTTTAAGAGATCTATACAATGCAATTTTTTTCACAGTTTTCCTCATAGTTTTCCTGTGTCTGATTGCATTCATTCCAGGGACATTCAACGCGCCCACCGCTTCATCAAGAACCTCCAGGCCGGATCCTGCTGGATCAACACGTACAACATGTACCCGGTGGGCTGGCCGTTTGGTGGTTACAAGCAGTCAGGGCTAGGCAGAGAGAATGCCGCCGTCACGCTGAACAGCTACACGCAGCTCAAGAGCGTCTATGTGGAAATGGGCGATGTGGAATCGCCGCTGTGAAACTTTACACAATCTTGAAATCAAAAATTGAGATCTGCTCCCACGAAACCCAGACAAAGTTGCTGATGTTGTTCTTGTACAAAGTGCATATGAAGTCATTTTGGGGTGGAACTGACCATTTTGAGGTTTTAAGATTTTGAGAATTTCTGAATCAGTAACTGTAAATTTACAGCTTCCCAAATATGAATGTATTCCATCAAGCAGAAGTGTGTTTTTGATCGATTTAGTGAAAAAAATGTGTATAGAAATTTATAGAAAAAGTGTTTTAATATGCATGCTTATCTCATAATTTTGTTGTCAGAGTTTTATCACTTAATCCTTTATCCCCAGGCATGATGGGTCTCAGTACCTATTAAAAATCAGACATCATTTTAAAGCTGAAAACCTCAGGAATTTAAAATGTCCAAACCTAAAATAATTGTAAACTTTGTGTGGGTTTTGTTGGAGCAGGTCACATTTGAATAGACCAATACATAAAACCCAGCTCTGCCCCACGCGCAGTGTTTAGACCAATCACAACTGTATTTAGTGTCCGACATGTGTGCGCAAAAGCCAATATACATTCACATGCGTAGGACACTCACGGCTGGAACATGCAGGCTGCAACATTAAACCACAATGAACAATCGCACAAAACGTCAGCCTGTTGTTGAGATACCACTGACCACGTTGCAAAAATGCTGCACATTGTATTACGGGGGAAAAAGTGAAGGAGTTTTGTTGATGGCTGTTGGCCTGATGGTGATTTTCTTCTTTGGGTTACGTTATTATAAAATTATTTACTTGATATGGTAAGTACTAAAAGTAAAACTAGCCTCCTGAGGTGTTTTGTTTAATGCTCTATTTTTGAGGAAAATACAACGCAATTGATTTACTTTCATAATAATTATTATTATTATTACGGGAAATGGTACCTTTAGTTGACATTCTCATAGACTTGTGCACAAAAAAATCTTAACTTTAGACGCATTTGTAAACTTAAACTACCTTCACGAATCTTTGTAAATTTGGGCGTTGCATCATGTGGAGTCGATTTTGGCTTTTTGCAACCATAGAATTATTCCTAGAAATAGGACTTGAAACATTAAGGAGAGATTCAAACCTTGTCTCCCTAAGTACAACTGTTTAGCAACGCACGTCTCCCTAAATGGACAATCTGCTGGAATTAAGGTTCCTTTTAAGAAACCTGTGTACTCCTAAGAACTAGAGAAAAGTGGTTAGACATATTCCCTTAATTCGTGATCGGCGGCTGTTTTAAGAAAACGATTGTGTTGTAAACAAGTTTAAATGATATAGTTTGCATCAAGTATAGAATACATTCCAAGTCAATTAAGAATGTTATCCATCTTGTTAATAAATAATTATTATAAATTTTAATGGTTTTAAAAACCATGTATTCATTATCATCTCAAAGATTGATTTTAGGAAATTTTCTGTGGGACAGGAGTAAGAGAAGTGTTCAGTATTATTCTTGTGGTTTTAGGGTTTTTTAAAATGAATTAACTCGAATGAAAACTGGAATATTTTGAATGAGCACAAGTTTATGAAAGACACCCAAGAAAATGGGACCGGTGTCATGTGAAATTTTGACTCGTATGAATTCTGGTCTCTTTTACATTATGTGAACACGAACCCTCACGTGCCCTTATAGGCATGTGCAATACAACCAATGAGTCAGTATGTTATAGAGTCCAAATTTCACGCTACAACGGAAAATCTTGTGAATGCCGCATTTATATGTTATTTAAGTTAATTAGACCATGTGTAGCTACATAAAGTGACACCAGTACAGCTAATGTTTCCTCTGATTAGAAGATATGAACTTAAATCGGGAAAAAGAGGCTAAATTAAACTTTTCTATTTGATAAATTGACTCTGTGAAGTTTGTATATGTGTACTTCAGTGGTAGATCCAATCCCCCCTCCCCCGTTGTTACCCTTCCCCCTCCGGGGACATGCTCCCTGACACCCCCACAGTACCAGCAGGGCGTGCCTTAAGACTCAAACCACCCCACCCTTAATATCACCCCCACCCCGGTTTTCTGAAAATTAGATCCGTCCTGTATCTATTTAGCTTGAATATGCTTTAGCTCCATATAGACATTTTGGCAAGGGTGTAAAATGTTGCAAATAAAGCTTTGCAAGATTGGCAAGATTGCATATGTGGGTATAGTTTATATTCTTAATGAGAGACGACAACATGTAATTTCCAGTTTGGGATTTTAATAGAGTTTTGTTTATCTATCTATCTATTAAAAGAATGAAAAACAGTCTTTCTTGTGATTGAAATACGAAGGTATAACCAATAGGAAGTTTAATTTAAGTTTTCGTTTGAGATGTGGACGCGAAATCCATGTGGGCCACGAGCGGGCGCTCTCCAAATGGTCTATAGAGAGGGCAACTTTTGGGGCGGGGGGCTGCCTCGTCCTTGTAAATTGTTGATCATTTTTAAATACCAACCAAAACCAACAAACATGCTCCCAATGGGTGGGAGGAGAGACACCCGAATTGCCAAAATATGGAACAAAATGACCTTCACGCTGCACTCTTGGGACTAGTAGTTGGTCCTTCAGAACGGAAGGAAAAAGGGGTTAGGTAGTCACTAGTCAGTATGCTCAACACCGGCTCCGTCTCAGCCCAAGTTGAAAGCTGAGTCACCAGTGGTCTAAAAATAAAAACTTCCAGGGCTGACCGAACTCGTTCAATGCTATAAATATAGGACTGCAAAAGATCGACTGTTTGGAGTTCGACTATAGGTGTTGCCAAAACTGGAAACTTATTTCCTTATTTGGTAATTGAAAATGAAAACGTTGTTCGTGTAGTTTCAACTCTCCAAAGAAGATGATCTCTTGTAGGAGTTCATAGGTATTCATGAGGGGAGTATGAAATGAAACTGTAGCTAAACTTAAAGACTGACCATCATGCAATGCAACCATGCAAAACATTTTGATGTCACACAATGCGTAGAATTGCAAAACAATTTAAAACTTTTCACGATGGTTCTTCATATATTTTATTTACTTGTTTACTTTTTTTTTAGACCCATTGCATGGCAGCCGTCTATCTCGTGTAATGTGGTCCACAGAGAGACGCTTTAGGTTGCAGGCCAGTAAAAAGGCCCAAAACACCGGCCAAATCACGATTTCAAATTCTCTGCTAATTAGAGCATTTTGTGGGCCCTGAACTTGAGGGTTGTAAAAGAGAAGGGTTGAAGCCGTGAACAGGACTGCGAGCTCGTATTTCTGTGAAATTTGGATGAAATTGGGCCCCAAATTTGCTCTATTTTGCGGAGCGTAGACATCATTTTTCAAAATGGCGATGGGTTTCGGGACTACTTTTAAGGGTGATCATCTTCGCATGGAAATTTCTCACAAAAGTAAAAGGATACCCCCCCCAAAAAAAAAAAACACAGAAGATGAAAGATAATGAAATAAACTTTAAAGATGTGTATATCTTAAACATCTTGGAGAGTTGTGAGTCTGCCAAGCCAGACAATTATGTAAACGTGCCACTGAGTCAAAAATGCCGTAATATATTGCCCCAAGGAACTTTGAATATTCGCATCGCTTATTACCAGAAAAAAAACTGAAGGGGGGAACCAAGTTATTACCAGGAGAAGGTAAGGGAAAGCCGGGTCGGATTTATCAGCTCCAGACAGCGTGATCTAGCGAGAATCCCCTGGATTTCACCCCTAGAGTCCCCGGGCCGATATAACTTGTTTGTTCCGTTCTGTTGACATGCCTGGATTGGGGGGAGGGGGAGGGGTCAAGCCCCTGGGACGGGAAGACGGTCACAGCCCCAAGTAAGATGACGAATCTTTGTGTTCATTCCGGCCAGACCATGGTAGTTTCTCCATATAGCTATATAAATCGCATCTAAAATTCCTACACAGATGACCTGCATGACTATAGATGAAAATGTAGGATACTGAAACTCAAAACAGGCGAAATATATACTTATTTTTATTACAGTTTGGCAAAGTTTTTGGTTTTCAACGCAGGCGTTCAGTCCTTTAATATATAAGAGTGTTAATTTCCCGTGGTAAAATACCAATATTGAGTTATATACTGCTTCGGTTAGCTCATGCAATAGTTGGTGTTGTCCGCGAAATCCAGGTTACAGCATTTCCGTAAAGGTACGGGGCTCTTTAGCTGTTCTCAGCAGCAATCTTAGGGTGCCACCTCCGTTTCCTCCCTTTAATGGTGCTTGACCCTTCGAAGGATCGTATGGATGGACAGGCAAGGAGGTGTGGTTGGCCGGGAAACCCGAGGGCCCAGAAGTGTCCTATTATGGGAGTCGGTAATGGGCTCATTGATATAAGTCCGACCCCTGAATGCTTGGTCAACACCACACAACTGTTTGTTTTTCTTTTCCCCATTTTTTCCTCTATAGGTGTAATTTGAAGATAACTCACGTCGCAAGACCGTATATGGTGAATACCCCCCCCCCCAAGAGAACTTTTCTTTCTAAATCATTTTAAATACTAATTTTGCCAAATGTTTTAAAATAAGTTTAAGTTCAGTCCAATTATTGACGTAGGCGTACATCAATATGACCGCCATCATTCAGGGCAAAATTTTAAGACTTGCGTGAGAAAAAATAAAGTTTAACATTTGTCCCGAAAATTAACGATTAATAGATGTGATGTAAGCCCATGTTTATTTGTGTTTTTTAATGAAAATATCACGAACATACAACTTGCAGGTAATTGCTGATCTTCTTCAAAATTGATTAATTCAATGAAAGCAGCGCCCCCGCGCGAAACACATTATCAGCTTGATCTTTACCAATGATATCCGAGTTCAGGGATGCGTGTTCCTGATTTTCCGGCTGGTCGAAAGGGAAGGATTTTACCTTTGTAGATGTGCTGCACCATATAGGCCTACCTCAAATTCAGCAACACTCGACAGACAGGTCGATCTAATTGATGACCTTCTTCCTTTTATGGATGCAATGGGCTCCGTTTTAAAGGAGTCCAATATTATTTGCTATAGTCTGGCCAAAATGTTTTATTGTGCATTCTTTTGAATAGTATTACACAATGTACCATGACCAAATGTTTGAATACGGCAGGTCAAATCGCATCCACTGAGGTATGTTGACTGATGGATGCCTGGCAGCGAAATCAGGGGTTCTCATTGGGAATGTCTTCGTAATACTTACAAAAACTGCAATTAACCTTCTTTAATACAAGATGTCTTCTGTAGTCTGTTTAAGGAAGAAATACTAACTTACATGCGAAGAGTTTAGTTCTGAAACGCGATATCCATTTCAAAAAAATAGTTTGCAAGGTTATAAAACTTTAAAGAATAAAAACAGCATAACAGCTGTTTCTAATTTTAATTTTTTCGCTTTATTGTATTCTTAGGTTTTGTCTTAGTTGTGTCTTACAGCGTCGAAATTGACTCTGGGCAGCCAGCTAGGAGAGAGGGATTCTAAGTAAAAAGGGAACAAAATGGCATATCGCGTTTCGGAAATAAACTCTTCATGTATACATGAAGAGTATACTGTACATGAAGAGTATATACATGAAGTGTATACATAAAGAGTACATACATACAGTGGCGTAGCCAGGAATTTTTCAGTGGGGGGGAGGGGGCGGGGGGGGGGAGAATCATGGGGGGGGGCGTCATGTAGATCAATGATAATTTTTTTTCAAAATCAAAGTGGGGGGGGGGGGGGCGACTAGGGGGCGACATCGTTTCATGGGGGCGGTATTGCCTCTCCCCCACTGCATACATACATGCACATGAAGAGTATACAATGAAGAGTATACAATGAAGAGTATACATGAAGTGTATACATGAAGAATATACATAAAGAGTATACATGAAGAGTATACATGAAGAGTATACATGAAGAGTAGCCCTGTACATGAAGAGTATACGTTACTGGATACAGTAACGCACGAATAAGCTGCAGTGACCAAGGAGAGACTCGTGTAACATAAACAGGTACAGAAGAACGAGAAAACATCACGCCTTACAATATAATTCTTTCGCTTTCTGATAGTAGTATAGACAAAGTTCGACCTTGTTTTTATTCATATAAATAATTGAATTTGGGCATTGTGCCTACATAAATAAGAGTAAAGCGAAAGTGATTTGGAAATCTGTGCAAAGAAAACTGTTCTTTTCCAACAAGGAAGTATACATGCAACAACCGCGTACAATGAATTTGCGGTGAAACTATGATCGGTAAACATAATGCCTTGGTGTCTATAGTTGAGACTGAAGAAGGCTAGCTCCGTTTAACGAAGACCGTGTTATTCTTGCTGAAAATGCATTGTGTCTCTTTATAAGGCCCTGAATTTTTGCAATTCATCACAGCCATTTCCTTTGAAGGAAATTAATGGTGCTGCTTGCAATTAAGCACTTGATCCATCCCTAAATTGATGAAAATGAGAACACTGTTTCCATCCCAAGCTCCACAAAATTGTACGTACAGAGGATGATGAGAAAAAAAAGGCTGAGACCGTACGTGCGCAAACTCACATCTTTACCACTTGCCCGAAAACAGATACTTTTGAGAATCATTATACGTACTTGGGGGAATACGGTGAGTTGTAGAAAAAAAACTGTACTAGTAAATTAAATATGCTCCCTTTTCAAAGAAATTAGGATTTTATGGTGAAAAACGATTCAGATTTAAGATGAAACGGAGCAATATATAGACTTTGGGGAATTGTAAGTTCAGAGAATCAGTCTAGCTGGCTTTTACCCCTTCACAGGTGTGTAATCAATTGCAAAGAAAATGCGGAATAAGTAAATCTGAAAAAAATAGGAGCAGTTTTTGAAGAAGAAAAGACAGTTTTCTCCAACGCTGGTCGGCCGACCAGCATTGAAAAAAATAAAGTTTTTCTTGAAAATGTTAGCACACCAGGAGCCACGATTTTACAGGATGCTTCAGATTGTCATTCCTTAACAATCCAGTAAGGTATTTCGTGATAATTTGATCATTTCATTTTTTGATGTTTGCAAATGTTGTATCTTCCCTTTAACAACCGGCAGTACAAGTCGCGTGGCATTTAAAGGGCACTTCGCTCAGGATGTCTCCGTCGAAATCGGAATAGGCCTAGATGATTTAACATATAGAATATAATGTAGTTCACAAGTATTTAGTCTTGTAAAATGTTTTTGTAATGCTATAAGGAATTTCTTGGAAGAAAATTCTGGTCCTTTAAAAATAGAGCTGGGCATTGTCATTTTGATGCCTTCGTATGGCGCTTGCCATGAACTGTATGATGGCTTCATGTGTAGTCAATGAGGGGAACGTAAAATGGCTGGTCTTCAACATTCACCCCATAGGCCTAACTGGTGGGCTTCATATAGTACCCAAATCCTTGGAAAATAAAAAAAAATTAAAAAGTAAATGACATTTTCACGACTAAGCCGAAATTATACCTTTGGATTGACGTTCAGACAGTTGTACATGTGAAGTGCAGCTCGCAGTGACATTTATATTACCGCTACTTTTCAACTAAATCTACCGATGCACATACTTGTAAAGAAAAGGAGACAGAGACCTAATAGTTTGTGTCAGCTCTTTAATATAATCCAGGTTCTCATAATGACATGTACATCCACTTATTTCACTGATAATGGTAGCCAAAAATTGACAATTCACGGTGTATGTTTTATTCAAATTGTATATAAAATAATGTAGCTCGCCAAGACGTTTTTATAAAGCAACAAAAATGATGATTTTTATTTGTGTTCATTCACGCAATAATCTTTAATTATAAGATTCAACAACAATTTTAACTGACATATCTTAAACAATTAATGTTGCTTGCTTAAAATAATACCTGTATTATTTTATTTTACGAATAAAGGGCACTTACTGGCATCTGACGTATGGAATAATGCGAAATTGCATTGGTTAATTTATCCGTATTTACAGGCGCAATGCATCAAATTGACGTTGCCAACATATTTTGTTTAATATCCAAAAAGAAAAAGCACACAATTAAAAGAAATACTCATATTTCCCCTTGATATCTAGGCATATACACATTGTCAATAATACTACTGAATGTGATCTGCAAAGAAAATATGCAAACCAAGATACACTTTATTTTTAACAGTTCTATATTTAAAGCATAGCAAATCGTCGCTATACATTTTTACAGTACATCTGCTCTAATCTGTCACAATGCGAATTCCAGAAGATAGTATTCCCGATAACTGTATATTGTATATACGTTCACCAATTAACATAAAGGGTAAGAAACATATATCTACAGTTGAGTTATACTCAGCCTAGGCTGCTACATAATTAAACCGGTTTCCCGAACTCTTCTGAGCAAATCAAACGATTCTGTTTTGAGAATCTGCATAATCATTACCAACTACTTAAATCTACTCTCATAAAAAGTATAAGTTGAGTATGAGTTCTATTTAGTTCCAAGTTTACAAATAATCACACCCAAAACTTAAATGTAATGCATGATAGGATACCAGTTTGACAACGATGTGTAACCATTTGGCCTATATATACATGTATACGTATCATGTACATGTACCAGTTAACTTAAACCATGGCATTTGTCGAAAAGCATATCCTCCCGTGACATTCAGAAATTGAAATACTATGATCACTTCAAAAGCCTGGAAAATTACATTCAGAACACTATAATATAGGCATTTTTTTCTAATACAGGGCCTATTTTATTGATTTCTCACAAATTGATAACAAACTTAAAATACAGCGGACATAAATTGCAATAGGCCGATAATATCCTCATCCAAGTTTATCTTCATATATTTTACATTTGGCAAAGTGCGTGTGGTCGGTTTCGCTTTCTCACGTAATAAATGCATCATAATTATACTTTCTTTTTTTGCACAATATTTACAGAAACTACCATCACAGTTATGATTTTGAATAATTTCACTTTCCATCACAATGATCAACACAGTGAAGTTAGTTGGCACACAACAGCTAGTTCCGCAATCTCTATACAAAGCACTGTACACAGTATACAAAGTGAAAGTCAATCAGAAGTCGCCATTTTGAATTGAAAGATTCTGAAAAATTTTCTATGGGATAACTTTTGAATGAAGAACCGTGTCGACAAAGTTTTCCCATTTTGATGGTACTCTGATAACTGACAAAACCCTGCAATATTCCAATAGGAATATGGCGCAATATTCGTTTCATTTCAACAGTTTGTATAGTAGTGGTTTTTTTTTAAAAGATAATCCCAAATTGATGATAATTTTTGGCCATACCTATTTGATGGAAAACAATGTAGGGCGTCAACGTAGTCAGTATGGGCGGTGCTAACTTACAACGAATTCCCCTTAAGACAATGGTTATGTCACTTTGTGGAATTAATTAGATTTTATTCAATAATTGTAGGATATGATTTACTTCCAGTGCAAAGACACTGATGAGTGAAGGTCATCTGTGTCCATGACCCAACTCGACCAAGGAAGGTCAAATAAGCCTTCGGTTGCAGAGCGCGTTCAGGAATAAGCCATTGGCATGTCCCAAGGGTGGGGGCGTAGCCCTGCCCCTGCTGGACAAAGAACTGTTGAAAACAGAGCCCACAATAGTACTCCTTTAACATATCACTGACAATTTGTTCTGACCATGTTTTGACCACCAAAAAAATGTATTCACTCATTTGAAACTGCACATGGAGGGTGTCCCTTTAAAAATTGCGACGAATTGTAATTTATCACTGTGAAACCTCCCACGACCGGCTTGAGCTATATACATTTCTTACTGCTTGTAATATAGACATCAGCATCTGCTCGCAATGATAATGTGCGGAGTCAGAGATTTACTTTCAACATGCGGGGAAGACAGATTTGGCGAGCGTCAGACTTGGCATATGCCTCTAATTACTAAATGATATCAAACAGTATTTTCTACTTTGCCAGTATTTAAAGTTGTGCCCCAGAAATATTTGACATAACTCATATGGGATTCATCACTTACTCAGCCGGAACACAACATCTAGAAAATAGATCATATGGCATCTTCGTTGCAATCTTAATTTATTTTCCACATTGGCTTAATCACAGGCATACAATTGATGCTTTATAAAAACACACTCAGAGCCTTCGTCACAGTCTACAAATCCAACACACACTGATGATTGTTTTCGTCCAGGAACACGACATAATGTTAACATTATTTTGCGTCGTTATATAACATTCGTTGACCCTGTAAATTTCAAAATCTTTATATTATTTACTCTTGCGCACCCAAGTACTATTACTATACACTTTTTACACAACAACGACTTGGTTTGAAACCGCAGCAACCAGACATTACTTGGGCACTCAAGAATTCTGAAACTTAAAAGCACATGGGTGATACTATCATCAAGTGATGACCCAAGTAGCTAAAATTGCAAATGAAGAAAACAGGAAGTAGTTCAGTAAAACAGCCGTTGTAACTTGTATGGGTTCAAGGGCGCTGTGGTTAATTGTTATAAAATGTATTGAACCCATGTGCGGAGATACGAACTACGCAAGTGTGGTCAACTGTTTAGGTCAAACTTTATACAATATATAACTATATCCGAATATTTTGTTAGTATACCAGACTATACGAATAATATCGCGGATATGTTGTTTTGGTACGTGCGTGTCAGCTGTATACCATGTAGCCTATACCTAACGATTTCTGCCAACTTTGCGTTTTGTGATATCCACTTCCCCTTTGAGGGTCGCATTTCCTGTGACACCAAAGCCAACTAAAATATGTATTGTGTCACACTGAATAACCCCTTGCACTGTTAGAAAGTGTATTGTGTTCTTGGTATTGTTTGTTTGGCGTTCGTATGCGGAAGTGGCATGTTTGGACAAGTTAAGAAAAACACGATTATATCTTCAAAGGAAATATTCCGCACTTAATAAACCCACAAGCACAAAATTATAAAACACTAAACATTAATGCATATTTCTTATGTAGGCCTATAAATAATGCTGCAATTGGTTGACCAAATATTTAGTAACATTATTAGTAGCCTAGCTGCAATATAACCCTCGTTTTTTGAAGTAAGATATTGCTAGCGAAACTGTATACAAATGCACTTAGACAAATGCCAACTTCTAATACAATACATTAAGGTAAGGTAAAGGGGGACGAACCTTTGTTCACAATACATTAAATTTTGTCCAAAATAAAAGTAAAATACTGTTCTTGTTTTGTTAGACAAATTATTCGCAATTGTTACTTTCGATCAAAACCTGGCATTTCAATCTATAAAATGATGTTCGCGTATATTAACCAATGGTCGGTTACAATGAGATAATTGTTAACTTAGCTGCTATTATAAATGACATTTATAATGTATTTATAATAGACAAACATCAGTTTCAGCATTCGTGATTAACAAAAATAAATTTATACAATTATTTACAAAATTGTTTTCGCATGATGATGTTCCCATATGGCTTTCCAGATTCTAAGTATAGGCTGTAATGATAAACAGTGGACTCGTTCAACTCGACTTCAGCTATAATTTTGTCGAGAGGCCGGTGATTACTTTCTCAGATTCCACCCAAGAAAAAAAATATATATTACAAACACATGAGCCGAACAAAATATAAAGAACTCCCCAATGGCCCCCATGCTCTTTATTATGCCCAACCCACGGTTTTTTTTTTCTGTCCCGGGTGAGTATTTATAAAGACGGTACAGCCTCGTGTACTAAATACAGACATAAGGATCCCCGTTCGGTTTGCGCGCTGACTCACACTTCTTATACAAAACGGATGCAGACGAGAAAGTGACATAGCGCGACATCAAGATGGCTAGTCTTGTTTCTCCTTATTCCAACCATGAGTTCATTGGAAGATGGATGATCTCTTTTTTCCAACCACTGAAAATATGACGATTAAAACACAAGACTGACTTGATTTCGCAGCTTGATTTGGAAGTAGTTTCATCAAGATAGATGTAACCTGTTTTTATACTTACTTAATTAAATACAAAATTACCGTTTACAGCGCGTAAAAAGGTAGTTAGCAAACTGCAGATATAAAAAAAGTTAGTATTAAAACGGCGTTCACAACGCACAATTTTTTTTCGGCGGTTCAGTAAACATGGCTTCTTTCGCAATGTCAGGCAACTACCATAATTATAAATAATGCATTCTGGCTAAGTTTACACTTGGAGTAGCTGCGCTCACGAAATCATCCAAATAGATGTGTTTTATCTTCACATTAAACAAATCAAAGTTTCACTGATTTAGAAAAAGAGAAAATACACACACGCTGACACTGACAGCCACATTCTTCTACTTTTCTGGCCAGCACGGGGAAAAAAGCGCCTTCAAAAGCGGGCATTAAATAATCTATACGGTAAGCCGCTGAAACAAACCCTCGTCGCTGATAATAGAATCATAATGTGCCGACACAGGTGATATGCAGACGGCCCATTCATAATGCATAGAATGAAATCGGCCCGCATATAGGATGATGGTTATTGGATAAAGCACATCATCCCCTATGGGGAAGAGGTTGCGATAATGAAGATGAGCCTTCGATGAGTTTATAAAGATGTTTATACACGCCAAGCACCTCCGGTTTGTTATTCAGAGTCGCCATCGTTATTATTATGTGCGGACTGATCCCGCCAAGAATCAACTTTCATGAGAGATAAATCGCCATGGTAACATAAGGTGTGGTTTTTGAGGCAATTTCAACGACAGATTTCTTCTTCTTTTTTCTTCCCCGCATACTCATGGACATGTAGTCTACCTGTTGCGTTATACAGCAGTAGACGCGCAGATGTATCAATTTCGTGCTGTATGCTCAACCGAGGGATATAGTTTCGCATAAACGTAATTATATTGTGTACAATTCTTCAGGTTACTGCCGGTAATTTGTTGGGTATATAGCCGCATTATATTCCCCTTGTTAAACATTAGATTTTCAAATTGGAACGAAAAAGTGATTTATATATCATGCGTGCATGTTGCACGACAAATTTTGGGACTTCACACGCAAACAAATCTGTTTGTTTTGTATTGTGAACGTCGTCAGTTAGAGACATTTTATAAAGGTTCTAGATAGCCTAATCATTTTCGTTCAAAACGACATTTAAATGCTCCAATTTCATAGTTAAATTGTTAAAAGAGCCCATGTGTGTTTAAAATTCTTCATCTTTTATATAGGCCTACGATATTTTTTTTCAAATACTTCCCAATTGGTTAGCCTGCATGCAGTGAATATCACAATTACCTTTACAACTAAATTTAGAGTGACACTTGATACGCAAAATCAAAACTCATTCGATAAAGGGGATGGAATTCGCCATTTTGCACCAAGCTAGATGCGACATTTGCATTCTACTTTGTGGCTTCCGTGGCTTCATGCATGAATGATTCAAGCAGGAAGCAATGTGCAAAATGGCCGGCGAGCTTAGACCTAAATTATACAGCATCTGCTAAAAGAGACGATGATAAATTTCGTCGGGGTTTACTTAGGAGCCAATCTTTGAGCAACTGTCGTCTGCAAGGTACTACATGTATACACGCCTGTTTAGCTGTAAAGCCCATAGCATCACGACAGCAGTTAATCATTGATGATTGTGGGGAGATCTGGATTGTAGACATTATGCAGTGGGTTAATGTCTGACGCATGTACGAAATCTGGAAAAGGGAGAAGTGATTTTACATTTGGGCAGTGCGCATACAATACCATACATGGAAGGGGTGACATTATGGATTTGCCTGGGCGTGCGAAATTGGGAAATACATGCCGTAGTGGTACGACTGCACATCGGTTTAACTCGTTTGAAAGTCTTGTACATGTGTATTTTGAGAACCATTTCGAAAATTCAATAAAAGATTTCCCTGGAATTAAGCCCTACGTTAACAGTCACGTAGGAGTCGATTTTGAATGTAAAGCATATGTTGTACACGCCACACACGTATTGAAAATTACCTCTCGCACGACACAACGTGTTTCAATTCAGTTCCACGTGGTATTTTCACTGCGGTGAGTCCGCGTTTCAAGCATTCTACATGTGAATTATGTAAAATGTTCTAACTACAACCGATGACTTTGAGCTAAACCAATTGTTAGACATTATAAAAAAAAATTAATAAACATCTAATCTGCAAAGAAAAACATACGAAATTGAATAGCAAATACTTATTTCAGTATACACAAAAGTATATTTTGCATAATTTTGCATAGTTACATGAAGTCATCGACTTCTATTGCAGCAATTTAAAAAAAAAATGTAACAAAAAAATTTAAAGTTGTGCGCTAAAAAATCCTGTAATGTTTACAGTGGCAAGAAATCGTTTCTGTGTATACTCTGACAACGAAGTTTAGTTATCAAGAAATGTTAATGGTTATTTTTTAATATGAACGATAACTCCTCATGCTATGAAGAGATCAATTTATTATTGGTGTCAAAGTTGCCACTTTCGACTATAATTTTATGCAATGTATGAAAACGAACAATAGGTCTACTGCATATTCAATACAAGGCCATAGTCATTGTCGCGTTTTCTAGAATTGTAAAAACAGGAAGGGCTTCAAGGAATAACACACGTGATTGGTTACCAAAGGTTGAAGAGTTCACTCACAGCCAATCAAGCCGGTCGAGAGAAACCGCATGAGAGCGGCAGGACATCCTTCAGTGACGTTCATGTGAGGAGCGGCCTTCGTGGAATGAATTTGGGTGTTTTTAATTTTCTGTAACCACAGCAATGGTGGTTACTATAAAAGAGATACATACCCGTTTGGTAATATCGATGCATCTTTTAAGTTTATGAAGGGATTTCACAAAATCCAAAGGGTTTCTACTAAACGATGGGCAGGTTGCACTTTCAACGCATTACGTCGGGTATTTCGAGTATTTGCTAATAGCCTTGGCATTTCATGGTTTATTATGGTTAGCAAGCCGACGTACGTGTACTTCATTAGATCTATATAGCTTCATGATGTATACATATTAAGATATTTCATACTCGTATTATTAGATATCAAAATATAAACATCGTTCAACACGGGAGGAAATGGTACAAGTAAATAGGAACGTGTTTATAGTTGATATGATGGCATTATGAAGTCTGAACATGCGCGAGGAGTTCATAAAAATATTTAAGTGATTCTTTAAATTATACGAAACTAATGAAAAGTTTGCTTGGGCTGTTTACAAAGCACTTTTAACTAGATTCACACATGTTTCACACACAAGCTTTGAAGATATAGCTCTGCACTCTCACTAAACCTGTATTCAGATCTGATATGAAAAACAATCAAATTAGGGTTTGCTGGGGCAAGTCTGAGTGCAGTCAAAATATATGACTGCTTGTTTTTTCGTGTGCAAATTACCGATGGAAGTTTCTCTTTTTGCTGAATATTCCATCATTTCGCAGCCCACAAGTTAACAAGATTTTCCCGATTGTTAATGAACTTTCACCTCTACCATGCTGCTCGAACTATCATCAAACAGATGATCTACATAGCAGACAACAGGTTACTATAGGTTAATCCCGACGCAGATATGGGCACCGGAAACGTACAGCGTCAATTCACATGCAGGGCCTATTGCACGACGTCGAATAGACCGACTGCATTAAGCGGCCATCTTTAAGGTGTGTTTTCTTATGTTAATTCATTAACAATGGATGCGCAACATGTCTATACCCATGCGTATTCCTTTTGAGCAAAAACACACACCTGACAGAAACTGCAGTGTAAACAATCTAGACTGTGATTTGACTTTTCTGCACATTATACAATGTACCACGCGAATTCTTTTGTCCAGCTTTTCTAATAAATTCCACGCTCTCAAAATTCCCAACACGTCAGAGCTTTGTATGCACTTTTTGTTTGCATTGTCGTTTTGGAATGCACCCTTTTCTTTCCTAGGCATTGAGGGATCTGCCAGTCCAATTCGGCCCAAAAGAGCTGGAAAACCACTCAGGTGATTGACCTGTTTTTGCCCCCAGAAGATAAACGTGAAAAGTGAAATGATGAACAAACCACCGTTTGAACTTTTTCAAGGCTAGTTGCCCATGAGAGGTTTATCATCTGCAAAAACCGTGAGTTTGTGCTACACATGCATCCAAATTCACGAGTAATCTTGCTATTTTGCCACAAGATGGGAAATCCTATTTTTGACCCCTTTACAAACATTGCCTCCTTACACACTTGGGAGTCCTTTTAATTACACAGTATTTTCGGCTTCTGACTAGCACCATTTTCGGTCTTTAGATACAGGTTCGTTGGCACAAAACAGATTTTTATAATGTGGACCATATATGCTATTATTTTTTTCCAATTAATGGATACATGATAAGAAAAAAAGTAACTTGAAGGCTGAATGAACCAGTGAGTGGGCAATAGACCTTATTCATGAGGAAGCCATTTTTATCGTGTTCCCTGAATGTATTGTTTAAATTGTAAAGTGTTGAATGGGATGGTGCCAGACTATTCATGACTTCCATTAAGCCTCACTTTCTATCATTAAAATGTGGCTTAAAACATTTGGGCACTTTTAATCACCGAAATATAAATTATTCATCAGAGCAGACTGGTATTAATTTGTAATTAAATTTATTTCATTACTTTCATTTCTATTCGCAAGTTCCCAAAATGAAGCTTTGACCTCGTTTTCAATTTAATATGGCTGACTCGTGAATAAAGCCTATTTACTAGCTACGCATCCCCTCAATGGCATTAAAATGTTTAACCCTGATGGGAGATGGAGAGCTTAATAGTCAGAAGCCAAATCCCACTCCATGCACTCTGAAAAGTTCCGGATCAAATTGACCCGAAATCCGGGTCATATTTTAACACTTTTGCCAAGGTTTCCGGATCAAAATGACACTTTTTCCACGGTTTCCGTGTCAAAATGATCCAGAGAATTGTCATTTTGACCCCCCAAAATTATCAGTGAGACCCTAAAAAGTACGTGTATCAAGTCAAATCTGACATGGGACTTTTTAGAGTGTGGCATGAAGCGATGGTTGACAACTTAAAAAAAAAAGAAGGCTCATAAACATTTTACATTGTTTAGATTAAAGGAAGACAATGGCACCTGCCTCGGCGACGGCCTGTTTAAGGCTAAATACCCTTATCCTATGCCAAGGATTCCGATGAGTGACGTAGCCGATTTAATCATCAATGTGTCACATTAAGCTTGAACAGCTGAGAGATCAACATGGCGGAAGGCCCGACACCAGCCGTTGGCTCAATATTCAGCCGTTGAAGATGGGATTTCCACGATTTTTGTTCTCGTTTTCCCTTGCTGGTCCGCTGGATAAAATTGAGTTCCATGGTGGATCAACTTAGCAAGGTTTGATCTTGAAATCAAGAATTCCTCCAAGATCTTCCTCCAAGAATGCTAAAAGTTTTCACAGGTTTAAAAAAACCCATCAAGAAAATGACACACGTACATGATATTCTGGGGCGATTCCAGGTCGGACGAATAAATAATTTCCCTGTCTGCAAATATGCACGGCTTGCTGTCACGATGGGATTAGCATTGATAATTCCAAGTCTGATCATTTGGTTCAGAGGCGGGTGTGTGATCATGAGCTGATGAATCTTGCAGTCGGAACGGACTTTGTCAGCTTTCGGTTAATTAATGAGTAAGGCACAGGACAAGTTGCAACTGGCTTACCGAGTGTTTCACGACTTCAACTGATGAAACACTTCCGATTTGGAAATGTGATGGCCGCAATGAAAATATCAACCGTGGAAATGTGACAATAAAGGTATGGCAAGATCGGTTTTGGTCTTTGGGAGCAGAAAATGTTCACTCAAACCCAAGTTGGTGGGGTGGGGGGCTATCTCTGCTGTTGTTGGACGAGTCATCGTCGCTGGTGATGGACTGTCGGTCGTGCGACCGTCGCGATCTCGTCGATGTCCTGGTCATGTTCTCCTGGGAGGAGTATTTCCGAATCCTGTCGATCCGCTTCTGTCGCAGCGCGTCGTACCTGCGCCGGATGGTGTCGTACCGGTCCCACTGGCCGTTGCCCTGCTTGGTTCTGGGTTCGATGTCCATGTTGAGTCGCTCCATGCTCTGGTAGAGCGACGGTGAGATGGGCTTGGATTTGGACCCGATCATGGTGCCGTCTGACGGTGTCGGACCGCCGCTTATCCTCCGATTCCTTGTGAGGGTGCTGGACCTGGCGACGCCCGCCGTGGCGTGCTCGTGCTCCCGGCTCAGGCTTTCCATTTGGAAGTTGATTACGGCGCTCTCTTGCGACAGCTCGTGGCGTCTACTCTCGAAATCTCGGTAGCTGTCCGCCGACATCTTCCGGCACAGGGGCTCCTTGGGGTTGCTGAGATGACCATTCTGGAGGCTTGGGTTCTGATGGTCGTTGCCGTTTGTAAGCAAGCCGTTGTTGTCCAGGTTGACTCGGTTGAGAGACTCTGCTCGTCTCGGTAAGGACCCGGTATGGCTGATCATCCCGTTGGCATCACTTAGACCGAGTGAGTTAGTACGGACCAGGCTGGCCAAGCGTCTCTGCTGGGGTGGAGCCTGCAGGCCCGTCATGTGCATCACGCTTTGAGATTCCAGTTCCTCGACGCGCAGTTCCAACTTCTGCTTCTCCAGCTCGAGTCTCTGCATCTGAAGCTGCTCTCTCTTCAACTCCAGCACCTTGAGAGACAGCGCCGTGTTCTCCTCCTCCAAGATGCGCAGGCTGTCCTGCAGCCTGATGCCGTCTTTCAAGAGCTGCTCAAACGTCTGCGAGATGAGTGAGAGCACACCGTCCATGGTACACATCCCGTTGGAATCCGGCGGGCCAAGGCATTTGTCCAGGTCTCCCGCCATTTTGTAGGTTCCGGGGAACCCTGCGGCATCCCCGATCCCCTCCACGCACGGTGTGGTGCCGTCGAAGGGGTAGACCCGCCTCCCGTTGGCGTAGACTCTCCCCCCGCAGTCCAGCAGAACCACCAGCTCGTCTCGCCCGCCGTTCGCACCTTCCACACGGTACAGCTTCAGACTGCAGGTCTCCATGCTCTTGCTGTACACGACCTCGGACGGCTGGCCGTTGAACGTGGGCGGAAACCGCTCGTTCGTATGTCCATTCCGTTTGAGTTTACCGTGATGACCACCCATTTTCTCCGCTGTGCCCTACCTGTGCGAGGACTGGAGAACCCGACGCAGATCTCGGCCACACCTGACAACGACGAGACACGTTAATAATATTATTCAGTAGATTAAATCGAGTTGTGTGAGGTCGTGCGTGATCCAGCTGCGTAAGTTAATGTATGCCTGGTGTTCACTAGCTCTAGACTGCCGTACTTCTAGCAACACACGTGTACAGAATCAACAGCTATGCGAGTATCAGTTCAGTTCCTTATGACACACTCCTAATGAGTCCTATAGTGTAGGTCACAACGTAAAAGACTCCAGCTTCTCAACCTCAAGAACATAAAATTGTAAGATCACTTTTCATTCTCTCATTATCTCCAAGCGACATGCCGGTACATTCTAAACAGAGGATCTTACAGATTGACACAGCAATATTCAACACTCGGCTAGTTTCCTCCTTACGACTAGGCGCGCATTATGTATGACCAGCTGTGAATTGACTGTGTGCCAAAGTTGGCGAAGGGTGAATTATCATAATGCGAGTGCGGCTGCACGTACTCAGTGCACAGGAAGTTAGTCCTTCGGTATGGTCCATCAGTGCGCGCGCATGTCAGGATGTGGTTTTTAACGTCAAGCCGGACGAGGTTAAGTACCCACACGTCTAAAGTGTGCCTTTTAAAGAAGTTTAATTTGCAGATATACAATATTCTGAGGCTACACACAAAATGCTGTTTATGTAAATAATTATTTAAAGAGGAGGTTTGACTAGAGTCTGTGTTCAGGATTTACTGCAGGATAACTGCAGGATACCTGCGAATAACTTCAAGTCTGCACCACATTTTCACTGCAGATCATTGACTTAAACTCATTGCAATGCATTAAGCCACGATTTATGGCAAAGTAATTTGGATAGATACCCGTGTTCCTTCCCGGGTCATGATTAATGCATAGAATCCATCTTACGTATACTTCCACGTTGAATCACCTAAGAGTTTCCTGTGATGTCAAAGACGATTCCGATGCGTAATTGTGAGCTATGTCATTATTTTTGTCAACTAAGTGAAACACACACGCCCATGGAAAAAGTAGTAGGCAACTTCTCGGACAGCAAGTTCGTGCTTTGTCATAAGTTTCAATCAGTATGGTGTAAACATTTAATATAAAGTCATATCACTCAAGTACGTTTGGTACATGGGGGGGGGGGGAGTTGAAGCCGCGCCCCTTAAAATAATAATATAAAACTCACCAAGCTCCTAATTCTCTGTTCCCAGTAGCGTATCCAGGTTCGGGTCAAGCCTTGGAGTAAGGTTTCTGAAAAAAATGACCTCATTTTTTTTTCCGTTCGTAAAACATGGTTACAATTGGGGTATTTTGATTTAAAGTGTGGTTTTCGCGTATTCATATCCTTAAAAAAAGACAAAATGTCGCCAAGGGACAAGTTTCCCTCCCCTTGCCCCCCCCCCCCACGCCACTGTCTGGTCCATCGTATTTTTGTAAAACTGGGTGCCCTCAGTTCAAAATGCGACCTCTTTAAATTGTTTTAAAGTGATATCTCTACGTGAATCAGCAGGCGGCCAAAAAAGTACCGTACACATTTTTTTTCATTATTCCATCATTCAGCCATGGGGAAAACATTGGGCCACAATGGTCTGCTGTTTTGTTTTGCACGTATCAAGTATTTTTTTTTTACAAGAGTAGTCGCTTGTTACACTTTAGGTCCTTTGAACTTTTGGAGAGCACAGAAGGAAATGGAACATTTCCGACGGAAATAGAATTATCCCTCAACAAAGAAACAATGAGAGAGTGTAGACCGTTCATTGTTGATATTTAATGGTTCTGTGGAGCGTTTGTATACATGTATAGTACATTGCTCCTTACGTCACAAAAGGGAGTGCCCCCCCCCCCCGCTCCCGTTCCGCCGGCCTTGGATGTCACCACTTTTACAACAATCGCATCATTCAAGAGATATACGCATTTAACAGTTTACTGAAAGTTGCAATCACATTACCACAAAAACCAATTTGACCATATAAGACTACTTAGCCCTATTTTCAAGCAATAGACCTAAAACTGACTACTATAGCCTACATCTTGCACGGAAGGGATTCGGATGTAGAAATAAGTGTGCATTTACGTTTTATTAACAAATTAATTGTTAACAAGAAATTTACAAAAACATGTCTAACCTTAGATTGGTAAAATAAATCAGAGGTAGGCCCTATATTGTTTTAAAGGTTGAGTTTAATATTTTCCATTAATAATTGCCAAGTCATATAGAAATGAATGGGGGGCTGTTAATTAAATTTGCCAAAGCATCTGAGAAATTGGCTTTTGATAATTTGTCGTTTAGATTCTTTTTCAGCATGGAAAAGTTTACTACTCGGCCGTGCTTACGTTTAGCATAGTTATCGTAAGAGGGCGCCGTGTCGCATTTACATGGAGTTGAGGAAATAAACCAGTGTTTAATAGTACTGAATGTTAGCCACATTCTGAGTACTGCATAGCGATCGTAATGATCTGAAGTCAGTAAAGTAAAAAAAAAAATAGGGCAGATTTTTTTTTTAATGGATTGACAAATCATGTACTGGTGCACATCAAATATTCTTACGAGTCCCATGTTTCCGTCAACCATGTCTAGCAACAGATTTACTGCAAATTCTTAGATGGTTTCACCTTGCCAACAACTACAGACCTCAAGGAGACGGTTCTCATCGTGACAAACATTTCAGTCTAGACAACATCGACGGTTTGAGCCAGCATGATTTGCAAAATATTTTTATAATATGAGTATCATAAATAAACAACATTACACCTGCATAACTTAGCTCAGGGATTTTGGCCACTCACGCCGGAGTAAACTGGCGTCGAACCTTGATTTTGTGAATCTTAATTAAGATTTTGGAGCTGGGCAAAACCATTGGACACAAAGTCACCAGGGCCGGGCTTGACCTTGGAGCTTTCAATCACTTGTGTTGAACTCCCTTCCCGTTCCCCTCCCCACCCTACCCACCCCCATTTATACGAAATCGATAAACTCTAATGTAAATCAATTTTTTTTTTTTTAGGGAGGGCGATATTTCTGAATGGGCAAACTCTCATCGTACTTACTTTAATACCCATGTTACCCACTAAAATAGCGCCCTCCATATCTCAAAAGGGCTAATGCAGATTAACTTCAGCAATTGTCGCGACTGTAGGCAGCACCAGGAAGAGTCGGCAAAGAATGGGTTTTATTTCGGCAGTCGTGTGTTATCATCGTCAACAAGAAGAATCGGGTGCTTAAAAGTGCTCCCGACCATGTAAATAGGGATAGCGTCACTAGTCACCAACGGCAACGGTGGAATTCAACTCGAGGGACGACTATTGCAAGGTAGACTTCGTTCATCCGGATCGTGCTTTGCACATCGGCTACACTGTGTGCTCATAAGGGGACGCGAGTCTGTAGTCAGCCAAAGCGACTGGAAAGGAGAGTGGGATGAGTGGCGCTATCTTCTATTGCTATCTCTGTATTAGTTTTGTAAGCGCGATTGCACTTGTCATGTCTATAGTGTGTAGTATTGACACATGCATCGTAGTCGTACGTGACGGGTTGTAAGGTTGCCATACCTGTCGTTCATTGCAAACTCTTTAACTACCATCCAATTGCGGCATTCGTGAACAGTTTTGAGAAGCGGAGCCCATTTCTCCCTCCACAAAGACAGACCGTAGACGCAATTTTCACCGTCTTCACATCTACATAGTAATGGGTTTTCGCAGAATGACTTTCAGCATTGTTGCCAAAGCGAAACTCTAGCCCCTACTTTCAATACTTTGCCACAGTGTGCGCGTGTTGGTGAATGCTGTCGCGCCGGTTTATCGCGGAGTTTTAATGGTGTTTGTGTGCAATAAAACGGATCAGACGGATTCAGACTAAAGCTGTATTTTCATCTCAGGAGTAACACCCATTTGTGATTTGAGAGCAGCAGTAAAGAGACGTCCTTGATTGGCCAGTGTTGGAACTGAAAGACGTCCGAGAAAAGCAATCACTGCGAGGTTGGCAGATGCCCACATCGAGCCGATCATCTGGAGAGCTACGCGTGAATCTGTAAGTATGATTTTCTTCATTTTAAAGACATTCCATGATGACAAACAAACTTCTTCTTTTTTACATTTTATATGGGCTGTGAATAACACTTCAACCAATGTTTTGGTATCCGTTAAGCTTTTTTTCTAAGTTGGCGTCTGGCTTGCAGTTCTTATTGTTTGTTTTTCAACTACTGATGTCAGCATTTCTTTTTCTTTGCAATATAAGTATATAAAAAGGTGGTATTTATTAGCTAGACCACCAACTCTTGTGTCAGTTTTTATCAAGTATTTTGGTGGTTTTCCCTCAAATTGACAACCGAAACCTATAATACAATCGGACTAGAAAAGATGAAATCTTGCAATTTTGCTTGACACCGCCAGCAGTCCAAAACACACAGAGAATTCAAGCAATACATTTCCACGTTATTCAAGCTAAATAATAATAACAAAAACTGTTGCCTTTTAAAAAATCAATTAATCACGGATGAACTGATTCTTATGGCGAACTCTAATTACCAACTAACGGTGAGGGCAGTACACTTGAGAGTCAACTTTGCCCCTCTCAACGGCTCCGCGATCTACTCACCTACCCGCTCTCTAGATTGATTTAACACCGATAAATGTCGGTTCTGGACGGCACGACCTAGGCTTCTATTCACGGTGATCGTAGGGTCCACGGAAATAAATCCAGGACGGTTATAAGATATCAGTAGCTGCCGACTTGAGGGGAAAAATTAATCGGTTTTTAATTGGTTCCCTGGCGTCGTACGACACCAAACTGTCTCCAGCCTGCGTCACGCGGAGATGATAACACGGCGATACGTGTTGTGTTTTAATAACATTCTCACTAGAAGATGTAATTTGTTGGTGTCATTCGAGAACTTCATTTATTAAAAAAAAATATAGAGACATATGCTGTTGATGAGGTTGTTGCTCTGATAACAGAGATAGTCACGAAGCATTGTAGACTAATTCATAATCTACAGATTGGGCTCATTAAAAGCTGTTGTGCAAGTGATTGCTATTTTGGGCGGTAGATAATTGTGTACGGTAGTAAGGGCGCCAATCGTTTGCAATCGGGTGGCCTGATCCGACTTGCATGGTAGAGGATTTTGGGGAGTTTAATTGGCTTTACATTTTCTTTTGACGCAATATGCCAAAGCGCTCATTATCAAGCGCAACTTTATGTAGACAAAATACATATTTCTGCATTGTGTCCACAGGAGGCGTTGTACAACAGTCTATCACAGTAAAGTTTGGCAAGCATCAACTTTATCATTTTTACTAAAAAGAACTTGCCGTCTGATGTGTGTAGTGTATAGCCTAGTAAGCTGACCAAGTGTGAATTCATACCGTGTACAAGAGAAGCATCCTCCGTAAAGGCATAATTTGCATGTTCGTTTCCAATAATAACACCACTCAAAATCCAAAGAAGAATGTTCAAAACTTAACCTATTGAAGTTTCATCTCAGTGGATATTAAAGTTTTCGAGAAAACAGTAGAAAAACACACGTCGTCTTTTGATCACGACACATGATTTCGTCCGTAGCACCTTTTATCCCAAATTCAGTCAATTGTCTGATCGTTGGAAATCACCTACATTTCTTGATTTCTTCTAAATGACAGCAAGCAAGATGGGTTGTTTAGTAGTGTACGAACTTTAATCCAAGTAAGCTTTTTGATAATAATTCGGTAGGTTACTTTTGGATCAATCCAAATGATGTCATTGAAACTGTTGTTGGAAGTAGATATAAATGTACACTTCTTTACTGAGGCTAACAGCTTCGCCCCTTAACCCACCCCTTGGATATACACCTGTCTCAATCTAAAGCCGTTATATTCAGGTCGCCAGGTAACACCCATAATGGCGGGGTATGTCCAAACACTCCTAGACAAACATGAAACCCTGGAGACTGATCTTTAATAATCCAGATAAGACCCACCATCAGAAAACCGACATAGGTGTCCACACCTGTGGGCCTGGCGAACCCCAAAGCGATCATCATAATCCACTTAAGGCAGATAAATGCAGAGTTTTGTATGATAATTGTGTTTGCACGATCGGTGGCAATTTGAGGTCATCGACTCAAAAAATAGTCTATCCTGGAGATAACCCACGTTGCAAGCCCGTATACGTGGGTTATTAGTGCTTCATTAATGAGGCTATCTAGGCTTCATTAATTGTGTTCTATCGAACCGGGATCGAACTTACTAGAAGCCCTCCATTTTCACAAGTAAACTTCGGCCCCAAAAAGGACAAGATTGATCGGAGCTCGTGTCATTTTGCAATTGCACTTGCCATGTATCAAGATTTATTGCAAATTCGCATGTGATTTGCTATGTTAGGGCACGGAGGAATAAAAATACAGCCGCCATGGTTAAGGACTGTGTTTGGTATTACGGTAATGCCAACTTTTATATTCTTTAGCACGGAATAACATACAATAACCAGGGAAAGCCGATAGGCCTATATGCTCCACCGTTTTACGCATTAAGGCGATATCTGATATTTAGTTTGTAACAGCCTTTTTATTATGTCTTGAGCACACGCAGCAAAAGTTGATTAATATCAATAATGATTGCCCGTCTCATGTCTCTTAAATGCACTTGCGTGACTTTTCATCACTGCCAGGAATATTTTTCCGAAGTTGACTGTTAATAACTTAAGAACGAAGTTCATATCGTAACGATCTTTCTAGCCAGTTCCTTTGGCCCACAGTTAACTCACAATTTGATATTCGCTCTTTGCACGCTTCCGCCATAAGTATGCAGAGCCTTGATCTGGCAACTTTGCACAATAAATATATCCGGTTCAGTGATTCCCACACTGCAAAAACTGTAGTGTTAATTTAACACCATTCGGTATCTATATAGGACATCACCAGTAAAATTTAACACCAGATGGTCCTATAGATACCAACAGTGTAAATTTAACACTGCAGTTTTTGCAGTGCGTGTATACACGGGAATCGCTGAACCCCGACACGGGAATCACTATTTATTGTGTAAAGTTGCCAGATCGAGGCTCTGCATGCTTATGGCGGAGCGTGCAAAGAGCGATAGCCATCGTATACATGCGGGGGTACTGTGCACACCGGTAAATAGGCCTAAACACATCCGCCGAGCTCATGAATAAAAGATATATCCTAAAAATATTCCTTATAAGAGAGTTCTGAGAGCCATAAAATTGGGGAATTGAAAAGATATGGCAATGAACCTCTGTCCCAGACTTGGGGCTTCCAATTTTGAGCATTTTGGATGCAATTCGGCTCGAAAGTGGCACTATTTTGCCATGTTGTGGAGGGATCGATTTTGGCTACTTTTTCGCTTTGGAAAAAAATAGGGGTCGTCTGCTTTGGGTGAGAATTTCTCGAAAAGTCAATAGTCAATTCACAAAAAAATGAGAAGAAAATGAAAGATGACATGTTGATCATCATCTTTTTGTGCAGCTTATACCTGGGAGAAGTATGGGCATTTAACACTAGTGTCTAAGGGAATTTTAATGCAGGGTTGCACCCGTATACCGTGAACAACAGAACATCTCGAGATTCCACAAACTGTAAACCATCAGTGCAACAACGTGTCCGCAAAACCCCCATCTTGCAGCATTTATGCTTAGGCCTACCCATAATATCCACCGTAGGATCCGGCCGTTGGCGGCAGGTGATACCGCTACCGGTGTCCCATCAACATCCGTCGCCCAGCCGTCTGCATTGACGCCAGTCCGTCACCTATTTCCCCGACAATTCGCGTTACTTGTCAGCAATTGTTGCCGCAAATGGACGGCTGTCAAGTCTGATCACAAAAACTAACGGTTTTTATAAGGTATCTTCAAGCCGTCCTTTCCAATTTATATAAGGCAATGGTGGCAATCATGTTCAATGCCGTTTACATTTCAACTCTTTGCTGCATTTAGTTGTGCAGGTGATTTTAATGATATATTTCAAGAATCTATTCGAAAAAGAATAAGGGATCTTCACTATATGTTACATTTGTTTACAAATTGGATGTTATTGTCAGTTACTCACAAGACGCCAACTTTCAGAAAACTGTTTTCATCTGCACTACATCACGGTGTATCTCGTGATTCTTGAAATGTGATTTGTGTAAAAGTGGTGACATTAACTGTGGGCAAAATAGCAGACACAATATTTTTTTGGGGGGGGTGCCAATCGGTTGCCCGTCGGCCTTGCCCGCTAGTATATGACGTCACAGGCAGGCGCGGTTCTACGGGGGGGGGGGGGGTTGGGGGGGGGCTTTATCCCCCCAAAATTTTGTCTAGCCCCCCCAAAATAAATTCCGTAAAAAAAAAATTGCATTAGCAAAAAGAAGGATTGTGATGTACATGCGAACGGTCTCCCTAAAAAAAATAGTCGTGACAAGGGTGCATTAGTTAATATAGTGTCAATGATTTTAGGATTTTATTGGCGCTCCCCATTGAAAATATGGCATGAGGCCCCCCCCCCCCCCACCTCTTGATTTTCGAAGGCCTAAGTGTCTGGGAAAAAATAACCGGTCTACATTGCAGCACGCCTCCCTGAAAAAAAATTCTGGATCCACCCTGCTAGCCCCCCCAAAATATTGGTTCTAGAACTGCGCCTGGTCACAGGACACATGGTCTGTAGTTCACTAAAATTACTCCTTTTCAAAAATAGTATACTCTTTAAATTAATAATATCAACTTGTGGTTTTATTCATATAGTTCAGACCCAAACTCAGACTTCTTCAAACTCCAAATGCCTACTCAATGCAATGCAGTATTTACATAATTCAACCATGTTCTCACAACGGAAGTAACATGTTGATCCTTATTTACTCAAATGGGTGTCTTACGGCGGACGCGGCCTTCACCCACTCATGACGAGCCGTGAAACAAAAAGAAAACAATCCTTCACTTTTTGACTTTCACCTGTCCTTGTAATTCAATCTTAATGAGGCAGCGCCCAAGGGGACAGTTTTAAAAATAAACTGTGATTAAAAAACGGTAGCATATTGACGCTACCGCACATTTGCAAGAATCGTCCTGACCGCTAGGCTGGCGTTCACCAACTAATTCTGATCATCGTCATTTTCATGTATCGTAGCCTACCGATATATTCGCCTACATATTAGCGAACACTAATGTAACATATAGGTAGGCTATATGGAAAACTGGTTTATTTTCAAGAACTCAATATTCTACCGGTATTGTGTATGTGAAACAATGCATACCATTGACCTTCGGTGCTCAGTCTCTTGCATATAACAGTTGGAGACAGAAGACAGAGGTTCTGAAGTCAGAGTTTTGTAGATGAAGACTGGCCAGAGCATAGGGCCATAATATTGTGTGTACGTATCCAGACTGATGGCAAATTTGCTCCGCCACATAATTACCGTATTGTGTAGCCTCACTCTACCGCGGAATCGTGACTTCCATTTCCTCGCGGCGATATTCATGCTCATGTTAATTGGAGCACGTGGTGTGTGTTTTGTCTACAACCTTCGAAACGTCAGGTTCACGCAAGTGCACACTCGGAAACTTCATGTCAAACTTTTCGGCCAAGTTGATCAGAAGCTCATCTCGCAAATTTCCTTTAAAACAAATTGCAGACATTATATGTATATGTCTTTGTTTTACTTCACTCACCAAAGATCTTCTAACTTGTAGTCACTCCATCGCCATTACGCGTATTTTGGAATTGCATTATAGTTGGTGATGGCAATTAAGCGATTGAGAAGCGAATATTATCTTCGTTTTTTGATGAGAATTTTCACGTGGCTTCTCAGGCATATCAGGGCTTTTTGAGTTGATGAAGTTCGCTGTACTCGGCCCACGCACCTTGCAAAGTGCGTTGGCTTTGAATGCCTCAGCTCACAGATGGCAACTTCAGTATTTTTGCCGATCTGCGTGCACGGACAGCCCTTGAGTTCTGGCGTTGAGAAAAGTTTGGTAAGTTTACAACTTGTGACTTGCTTGGCCAGTTTCTCGCGTAGTGAGAAATCGAGGTGGTTTTACTATTTCACGAACATGAATTTTTTTTCTAGATAAAGGTTTCTTCTTTCCGCTTGATGGCCGTAAAATGTAGATTTTCGTCGTTGTCGACAAAAAACCCGAAAATTTCATCATATTATTTTGTCGATTTGTCCGTAACAAAAATGTCATCAAAATTCATCGGAATCCATCTTTTGCTAAAAAAATATATCACAATATACTTGGATGTATTGGATCTTCAACTACGTTTAATAGCTTTTGTTGAATCGATTTGGTGATGGGTTTTTTTTTCATGAAAAACGCGAATTTTCCGAAGCCGTATTTACGGCCATCGTTCGTGAGCCAAGGGCGGATTGGGGGGGGGGAGGGCAACGGGGGCCATGCCTCCCCCAACGAACCCAATTTTTTTTTGGGGGGGGGGGCAAGTCACATTAGCCCAAAATGTTTGACTCGGACGTCTACAACGGAAAGGACAAAACAACCCGTCAACAATAATTGAAACAAATTCAGCGACCCATCTTAAGAATATACAATGAATGGTTCTTAGGTTCTAAACTCGAACGTAACTAAACTAGAGAAATAGCCAAGTGGTTAAATTGCTGACCCACTGGTGGAGAATCGGTGATTCGATTCCCGCATGTGTTATTTTAGTTTTCAACACGCACTGTCCGTCACTTTCTATAAAGGATTTAATTTACTCTCCTAAAATACCAACTAGTACCCGAGCTTAATCGGTAAGCTCTGTTGTTGGAACTGTCCACAAAGTCCAGGTTGTGCATCTTCGTACAGGTTCAAGGCATTTACTGACCCATTGGGGGATCGGGACAGGGCTTAGGGTGCCACCTTGTTCCTCCCTTTTACATGGTGCCTGGCCCTCGGGTTATGTGGATGGACAGGGAAGGAAGTGTGTGGGCCGGGACTGCCGAGATCCCAGAAGAGTCATATAAGGGATCGGCATGGGCTCATTGCGATGCTTGGTCAGCACATAACTTTTTTTTTATTTGCCACAGTTTTATTTTCAAACACTTGCCAAGTATTAGTTCACGGCATACATTTTCACCAACTGACTATGAACAGCATGTAGGCATACATGTAACGCATGCCATTCTGAAGCATGCGTCGATCGATGGGGTAGGCCTACGGGGGAACATGTCGTCCCCGAGTATTTTCGAATAAAAAAATGTAGCCTACATGTGATTCTAAAGCTCATAATATCTGATTTAATGACTCCAGACTCGAAAATGATGTTAAAAATTGTGATCTTTTGCAAACAAAATTGGTCAAAGCTCTGAATGTAATGTTTATGTTGCTGGTCCCAGAGTGCCATCCTAAACATATAGTTCTTTTTTACTGACTCATTGACTGACTCACCCATGTTATTCACATTAACAAGCGGCATGTAAGTCACATTAGCCCAAAACGTTTGACTCAGGTCTACCCATAGAGAAAGTATGGTCTACCTAGACCCCCTCAGACTAACGTTGTCCGGGACATGATTGCTGTGCAAATCCTGTAATTTGGACGATAGTCATCATAGGGACTCACTATGAGCTCTGGTCAATTGATACGCGGATGATGGTTGAACCAAAACAGAGTATCTTCGCCAAATTCTCAATCTATTTCATAATCCACGGAGGTTTCTTTGTTGCTTTAACGAGTCCTTGTGATAGGTAGAGCTTCACGGCAGGGAGTCTGGCTAAAACCTGATTGCATCCATTTACGACAGTGTGATGAGAGGCTCAGCGTAGAATAGCGTGTTGGTAATGATACACAAAATAGGCCTTTAGGCCCTAAGCTCTTAATTGCGAACGGTGAAAATGGTATAATCGTCGCTAAATTGCCTGCATTATATTCTCAACTCGGGAAGTTGGGAAGGATGTTGTGATAACTTTACTTCCACAAAATTCAAGTTGATGTTTTTCATTTCACGGCAAGAAAGTGCGATATTCCCAAAGAAGTGCTAAAAAAACCCTCAAATGTTGTGAGAAGATGAGTCCGGCATACCCTCGACAACGAGCAAAGATTCCTATATGTACGCTAAACGTCGCCGGTTCATTATGTGCGGTGCGGGCCATCCACATTGTACATACATTTACACAGTTACACACAGTAATTGCACCAGTTGTTTATAATCCTGTAATTAGTCTTAAAGTATTATAACTGTTTTTATTTTTTGCCAATGGATGTGTATCGTTAAAAAATGAACTTAACAAAGTTGTCTCAATTTCTTCAGATGATACATGTAATACCCTTGCACCTCTTTGTGTCTTCTGTCCTATGACTATGATTATTTTCATGTTGACTGAACTCTCATGATGCAGTTTTGATACACATCAATATGCTCGAGTAGAACTTCTGGTTTTCATTTTGCATGTGCATATTCTTATTTTGGACCCTAAATGTACGCACATTTCATACTTCAAATACAGAGGCTAATTGAGTTGAAAACTTGTGTTCATTGTTACTGAATATTCCTTTCTCTTCGCTGATACCTGTATTTACTTAAGATTGAGAAATCGGCAAGCAAATTGTGAGCAATAAAACTTGGTACAAAAATCTCGGCAAGTCATTATAAATTGTCAACATGTTATCGTACATAAAGTACATGTAAACCTATGTGGCCATGTGACCATCCACACACAAAACACGAACCGCGTCCAAAACTATTCAGATTGACTTTTGATGTAGAAAGTTTGTGAAAGGGAGAAGTACCCATTCATTCGCATCCGCCGACCAGGCTACCACACGTTGGTTACCGCATTGTAAAAGGCCCTATAGACTATTTTGGAATCACAAAGGGTGGAAAAAAGATCGCAGAATGTTTACCGATCTCATATGAGCGCCAGTGGCAGCAATTGCTGGCCAAATCCGAGAACTGCCATTGTGCTGATCTTGTGCCTAGTCATCCGTTACTTATCACTACGGAGGTTGATCACACGTACGTACGTGCATAACCGCAAAAAATCGATCTCATCATGCGGAGCTCCCGAACTCCGGTAACAAACGGATATCAAGAAATGAACGTCATTCTTAATTGTCAGTTGTTCGATAAACGTCGTTTATAATATTGATCCCATGGTCGGATAAGAACCAAGTGACATAAACATTTTTTTTCTTCAACTTCTTTCGTTTATAGGTGCTTTGCGAGTGAAGTCCGTGCTGTGCTGTGCTGTGCACACTGAACTCTCTGGGACACTGCGCACCTACACGGACTGTCTGCCACATGCATCAGCAGGTGCAACAGGACTTCGACGGCTAAATACGGAAACGTTTCGCTGGATCTGTAAACGATCATCAGGAAGGAAGGAAGTCAGGAGGAGGCCATTTTGAAGTGATTGTACCGATGCGAAGAAGTTGGTGATGAATAATGACAGATGACCCCGTTATCAGTTAACGATCGACTACCACAAGTTCCTTCACTAATCGCTAACTCGTTTTCGATATTACAACATTGCGTTTGTTTTTACCGGATTACGGTTGAACGGTTAAACAGCAATTATGATAACCAAATCACAACGCAATTATTTAACCTGTGGACCCTATAGTATGTTACAGTGGTTCAACTTCAAAACTACTTGTTGCGCACACACAACTCGGCTCTCAATCTATCTGCTGTAGCAACAGGATTTTGTGTTGAAGTTCCTTGTTTGCATAGCTCTCCAAATACTCCACACGCATTGTGCTCGCCTGAATTCGTCATCGCGGACAGAGGTCTTTTCCCGGATATTTTATTTGGTCTTGCACCGAAGGACAGCCACTGTCTGGACACAAAGGTTGAACTGTGTTAAACGATTTTGCCTGAAAATAGACCTTTTGTGACTAAGCTTGGACAAGTTTTACGATCATATTCAGATCGGTAGGTGCTTCTGGGAAGTACTGTAGGCCTATACATGTACCGGCAGTTTGGAACATCTGTGTGTGCAGTATAGGCGGCTAGAACCAGTGTACATGTACTCGTCTGGCTGATAACGCGAGCTGATATTTCTGTTGGGAACCAAAACTTTGCACTGACAGGATAAACCACCCAAGTCGTAGACAGTAGAGTGGAATCCAATGTAACGAACGGTGCACAACTTGTGGCTACTGCTGGAATTGGGATTTTCTTTATTAAACAAAAAAATGAGTCAAAGGCAATCTCGTACTATGGAAAAGTCGTTTACCAAAGAGGACAGGGCCTTGCAGAAGAATGTCTTTGCCCGTCGGCATCTGGATGCCGATTTGGAGGCCCAGCAGGGTCTTGAGAAGATCCATCTTCAGACTATCCGTAATGAGAAGATGCGACTGCAGAAGGAGCTTGAGAGGATGCGAGGGAGGGGACAGAGGATGATGGGCAGACGACCCGTGGCAGTCATGAGCAACAACACGGCAAGGCTGACCCAGCTACGACTGAATCGGGAGCCCGTCATCAACGGGGCCACCAGTCGGGCCGCCCGCTCCACCTCCCCCGTGCCCGGTGCCACGGGCGACCCTAACACGGCCCGCGTGCCCCTGGAGGCCGTGGGTCGCGGCCGGCAATCCATCGAGCTGCCGGCCATCAACCCGGGCAACCGCAGCTCCCGCAGCCCCCGCAACGGCTACCGCAACAACCGCTACGAGATGGGGGAGGATTATATCCGGGAGCAGCAGTTGCTGGAACACAAGAAGATCATGTCCAAGAAACAAGAGGAGCTCCTCGCAAGAGTGGAGAAATTCGGAGAAGACCTCGGCGCGCAGAAACACCGAGCTGGGAGCGGCGGGGAGCCCTCCAACCGCTCACCCACCGAACGGAGCGTCAAGAGCGACGACGCCATGACATCCATCGCGGATCCTAGCTCCAGTTTCCCTCCTCCAGGAAGAACAAGTTTCGGTGATGCTGCTAAAAGAGGAAGGAGCAACTCCCTCTCTGAGTACGACTTGAGCAACATCAAGCAGTCTATCACCAAGAGACTAGTTGGGGAGGAGAAAGTGGGGCAGGGCCAGAGCAGTGACGCCGGCACCGCGCAGGAGAAACAGCAACTTGGACGGACTGTCTCAACCACCTCCAGCCTGGGAAGCCTCAAGCCACGCAGGAAGAACCAATCGACAGTGAGTGAACCCTTACCCCGCCCCATGGACATGGTGTTTGACCAGGACACTTACGCTCCTGACGGTAGCTTACGGACAATCCACATGCTGCCAGACCCCACTGACAGCTTTGAGGAGGCAAAGAAGGCCCGGTATCTGCGCTGGAGGGGCCCGCAGGAGGGTGATGTTGAACTCTCAGTGGATGAGATATTCGGCAAGAGTGACGGTATGGTCAGTAGAAAAGAAAGTTCGGTGGCCACGCCCACAAATCAGGGTGGGTCTTTGACCTAGATCAAAACTGAAAAAAAACACACCAGCATCTGAAGCTAATTTAAGAGCAGTTTTTACCTGCTACATGTGGCTTTCTGTGTTTTCATTAATTTAGTCTTTACTCGAATCCATCACAAGTCCATCACAATTACATGTGGTCAAAGTATAATCACAAGTTCTTTCAGAAGTCCAGTCATAGGGTTTAACTTGGGTGAAAAATAACAAAGGAATGCTTTTGTCACAGTTAATTTGAATATTTTGGGACTTGACTGGCCACTGGCGGCCTTGTGATGGACTCAACTACAGGACTGTTTTCGTTTATTCAAACAGGCCTACGAATGTGTGGGCTCTATTTAAAGCGAAAATTAACAAGAATAGTTTGTGATTGAATTTTTCTAATTAATACAAGTTTTCACGACTCAGTTGATGAATATTTGGTGTTCTATAACAATGGACAACGCGGTCCATGCGGGTTCATCAAACAATTTCTGTTTAAATTTGTAGACATCGGACAAAATTAACTTCGGCAGGTAATGTACTAAATCACTTTCGGAATGTCAGTGAAAACCATCTTTTATAATATTGAGTGTGATCTTATGTGGGTGGTGGATGTTAAAACAGCATTAATGCCTGAAAATAATACAAAGTGGATATCAGAAGAGCACAGCAGTATATTGCCGAAAAATATCAGTATTTGAAATAATGTATTTCACCTACTTTACTTAAGAAATGTTTGCATAAGTTTAGATCGATTGTTTCAGGGTCCAGACCAGTAAATAGACTTCCATAGATCTTGGTAATTACGCGCACTTTCCAAAATTATTTAGAATAGTCACAACTCTCTGAAGTATTCAAGACACGTATCAAATTAAAGCTTATTTCATCATCTTTCATTTTCTGTTCAAATTTTGGGGGTAATCCAATGACTTTTGGGAGAAATTTCCATCCAAAGATGATCGCCCCTAAAAATAGTCCTGAAGCTCATCGCCATTTTGAAGAACGCATGCGCTCCATTGCAAAATAGAGCGCTTTTACGGCCCAATTTCATCCAAATTTCACAGAAATGGAAGCTCAAAGTGCTGTGCACGGCTTCCACCCTTCTTCTTTTTTTTTTTTACAAACCCTTAAGTTCATGGCCCACAAAATGCTCTTTTACCGAAGAATTTGATGGCATGCAAATCGTGATTTGGCGGGCGTAGGCAAGACGTAGTGTGGGCATATGGTCTGGACCCTTCAGAGACAGTCTTTTGTTAAGGCGATGGACTGAAATTATTTTTTAACCAAATATAACAAGCAACTTCAAAGACTTGTTGGAATAAGGAATTTGTATTTAATTACTTAAATTGCATGAAAGTAAACACTTAAAACCAATTTGGAAGTGTGTGTTCTGTTCCTACCCGTTATGGGTAAAACGAAACGTCAAAAAGGTACTCATTATGATTTACAACAATTGGTATAGTTGTAATGTTAAAACCCGTCTACTATCATGACGCACAGCATTAGGGTAAACTGTGTATCCTGTTTGGAACATTTCAAGCTGAAATCTCTTGCCCAATTTACTGATTTATGTACATGTATAGCCCTAGCACACTTAATCTTTGAACGGGTCATGCTGTAGGTGACAAACCATACCTAATGTGTACCTTCAAGTGGTTCACTAATTTGTTTGTTCTTTGGTGAACATTACCCTATTCCGCTGTATTTAACAGTTGATAATGACGGATTTTGGCATATTACTTTTTACGCAGCCTGTTATAGTTTGAGGTATCACCCCTCTTTTTCAACAGTGAAGCTCATTTTATGATCAGCATTTGCCGTAATACTCGGTAAACAGGGCGAATGGTGCACTTTACACCACTGATTGGTTGTGTTATCACATTGAAACTATAGATTTTGCTTTTATCGAAGCAATGGCAACGTTATAAAGTAAGGGTCCAAAGTGTGATATTTTTTCATGTCCCCGTTGCCTCTGGAACTTTTTAATTTGCCGCTTAAGCATCATTAAAATGAGTTCAAACTATTCTCATTTGTTGACTAGGTAGTTAGCTTCACATGATCACTCTTAGGGGGGAAATGCGTTAATTTAACGAGTGCATCCAGAATTTACAAAATCGCACATGTCAGACGTAACAAGGACAGAAACAAAAGTGGACCCCAAATGTATAGAATGACCCATGCATGGACCGTGCTATGGAGAGGGGATCGCATGTTGAAACATTTGCGAATGGGAACCAAATAGATCGTTTATTTGATTGAACTCGATGTTGCCGGCAAGTTCAAAGCAAAATATGAAATAGTTTTTTTGATGGATTACATGACAGGTTGAACATTTGATCCTAACTTGGCTTGACATTTCAGCAAGCAAAGAAAGGGTGCGGTTGTTTCGGTACAGATCCGTATCCTGTTGTACCGTGCTAATAAAGGGAACTTCACATTATAAGTCCAACACTGACATTTTTAAAAATCGATTTTGGCAAGCTTTCTCTTCTTGAAAGGAGCACTGAGATCCGTGATCCATATCAGTGTCTGAGCGAAACAAACAAACGAATCCAGAAAATGGATCAACATGTTCTGCAACTATACCCCTAATAACAAAGAAACTTTGATAGCCTACCTCTCTTAAATCTGGTTTAATAGTCGCGGCAATACTAAAATAGCAACATGTCTATTTTATTGCCAAGTACAAAAAGTACTTTGACTTCGTATCGCGTGTTGTGGAAAGCACCGCAGGTAGGGCACCGAGATAATATATGATCCGGCTTGGTCACAGAATCAGCCTTAAATGATGCAGTTATTATCGTTGCAATTTTCACTTTGTGAGATTAAAAAGCATGTATATTTAAAAGGCATTGTTACTGTAAATGTTGGATTTGCCAAGTAATATTGTATCGATGGATTGCATTAAAAATTCATACGTGGATTTTATCGTCATTGTCATGGTGGTTTGGGATGTAATTTTGCCACGTTTCCGTGGTGATGATTTTTTATGGGAACCAAGGGACCATGGCAACCAAGGCTGCCACGGCGGCGCTGTTGGCAATGGTGGCTATAATGGCGTGGTTTTTTTTTACAAAGTGGTTCTTTCCTTGCCTTTTACGCATCAGGTTGTCAGTCCCTATACCGGATTTCGTGCATAGGTTTCCCTTGAAATGTCATTCCACCTTTTTTTCCTCCTATAGCTTTAAAACATAACACTTCTTCAAAGTATTTTCCCATTAAGGCCTCTTGGTGTTTTCTGAGCTAGATCATGTAACATTTTGTTTACAAATTGGATGTTGTGGTAATGTGATGTCAACGCTCTTCTGCACTGCGTGTATAGCTCTTGAAATGCGATTGGTATAAACGTGGCGACGTGAGCAAAACACGATGCAAAAGATGCTTAAAAGATTGCCGGTCGGTTGGCCGTTGGTACTTCTGTCACAGCACAGGTAGCATGGTCTGTACAGTGCTTGCACGAGTCGGCCAGGTTGAATTGAAAGCTAGGTAAAATGAGTTTTGGAAAGTTGCGAAGAGAAATAAAAGCAAGTTAATTGCTAATTAATTCCAGTCTGCTTCAATGCATGATTTTCAGTTTGTAATTAAACATTCCCTATAATGTTTAAAGCCATATTTTAAAAACAAAAATGACAGTAAAATAAGCTGCATTGTGGCTGCATAAAAAGTCTGGCGTCATCCAATTCAACAGTTAACAATTGATGAAATACATTCAGGGAAATCGACAAAAATGGCCAACTCGAGAATAAAAATAAGGCCCAGCATGCTATTTCATCACAAGCACACACATCAAAGATGGCGGCACTGCAAGCGATCTATAGCAGGTGATGGTAATGGTAGCAGACCAGTAAATAAACTTCCATAGACCCCAATGGTAAATGCTCCCACTTCAAAAATTTGGGAAAAATACTCACAACTTTCCAAGGTGTTCGAGACACACATCAAATTAAAGCTTATTTCATCATCTTTCATTTTCTTTTCAATTTACGGGGGGTCAACTGATGACTTTTAGGAGAAATTTCCATCTGAAGATGATCACCCCTGAAAATAGTCCTGAAGCCCATCGCCATTTTGAAAAACGATGCCTACACTCCATTGCAAAGTAGAGCGCGTTTAGGGTCCAAATTACATCAAAATTACACAGAACTGCAAGCTCCAAGTCATGTGCACGGTTTCCACCCATATTTTTTACAAACCCTCAAGTTCATGGCCCACCGCATGCTCAAATACCGAAGATTTTGAGGGCATGCAAATCGTGATTTGGCCGGCGCAGGCAATTTCGGACCGATTTACTGGTCTGCACCCTAATGGTTTTAGTGGTGCCAGTAACACGGATGGCGATAGATGGTGCTCGCGATGATGAAGCTTGCTCCTGCCAGACTTGCACATGTAATTGGCGCCACCGTTGCCGCCATCGCCAAGTTTTTTTCCCGTCTAAAGCAGTATCACAAACACTGCACTGACAAAGAGGGTAAAATATCCTTGAAAGCTAAGCTCGACCATCATCCACAGTCGTGAGTAATTAGCTTGGAGTGTCTCGCCTGATGACCAAGAGGTGGTTCGGCCTTCAGTTTCCAGAGCTTAAATGGGCACTTCTTTCGATTTGATTCAAGGGGAAAAAGAAAGGAATACAAAGGAAAAGATATGCAACGGCAGAAGTCAGTTTAATACGGATATGCACACAACTAAGACCCGCACGCACTGCACCAGGCATGCCTTTAAAACTAAATTTGTACTTTTTTCCAATTAATGGTTTACAAATTACAATGCACTTCCGTCAACGATAGCAATTTGACTATCGGGCTCGGAGGAAGACAAAACAACGCCGCCAAACCCGGACGTTATTTGTGTTTTTCCCGCTTCATCCAAGAAAGGCTTCGTAAAATCTTAACTCCTTAATGTGAGAACAAAGCAGACGTGTGGTTTGCCGAATTTGGGGGATAATGTGGGCCGTTGGAATACTCGGACTTGACGATAACTCCGGGAACCAGATTAGAGATGAGGGGGAGGTGCAGCCAGCTGTTACAATTCGAAAGGGGGGGGGGAGACTAGAACTCCTCGGCACAGGCCTTTTTCACACTACAGCCTCTCAACCCGGGTTTAACTCACCACTGGCCGAACCCAGTGTCCCAGTGCCGCCCCGGGTTGAGTTTTTGATTTTTTAACCCCACGTTTAACCCGCAACGTTTCACACTTGCTTCGCACAACCGAGCTTATTTCGCGAGGGCTCGGTTAAGCTACTATTTTTGTTTGGAATTGGACCCTGGCGAGACTTTTAACCCTGGGGTTGAAAATCTCAATCCTGGTCTGCAGCACGGTTGAGGTCAACCCGGGACAAAATCAATCGCAGGGTTGGCACAGGGTTGAAAAGTTCCAAGTGTGAAACGCCGTATGTTTTCAACCCTGCGTCAACCCCGCGTCACCCCATGATTTGTACAGTTAAAAAAATATTGAAACTAGGGGCTCTCTGTCCCCCGTTTTCTATCCAAATTGGGTTGTCTTGTAACTGCGATCAATCGCTTCAATTCAAATGCAATCTTCAACCCAAGGATGAGTACATGTAGTCTTTTAGTTGTATCAAAATTTTACTAATTTAGAAAGCTCATAAGATGCAATCACCAGCTGAGATTCAATTCCATTAAAACACACTTAACAGCAGATAGATGTATAGGTCCTTGCAAGCCGCGGATTTAAGGGCTTACAGGGGAAAATTACGACACGTGCGGAGTCTGGTGTTGGATGATTAGGCGCGAGTTGTTCACGGTTAATTGGATGACAATACATGTACCTTAACAACAACATGGGTGCGGGTAAATGACCGCTTATGTGCGGAGTAAGTTCATTCAGTTGTCAATTTTATATGGTCGGCTTTAACAGCTTTCCAGACACATTGTCAATCAAGTCGGTGACATTTGCGGATGAAATGTTTCCATAATATCTGCGTTGCAGTTTGGGTCTTGTTTGCGTTACTCGATATCTGCGTTTCTTACATCGATAGGCCTATGGAAACTAAAGATGTCATCATCGTGCCCTTCAACATATTATTCAACAAACTTTCGAAGTACGTCTTTTTGTGGTGATAAACACCAACTTTTTTTGGGGGGGGGGGGGCTTGCAATCCTCCGTAAAAAAAGAAGAAGCTTTTACATGTATTTTGCTTTTGCGCATAAACAGATCTGCCCTGCGAGTAGACTGGTTCACCGTCCTTACATCTTCGTGTCTGATAGGGTCGGGAACCAGTCAGCCGAAAACTGAATTCGGAAGTTGTAAAATAGGACCTTATTGTTCCATAACGTGGGCCGAGACGTGAATAACATTTCTGTTAGTATGACAATTCTATATAATAAGTTTATTTTTCGGGGCGAATTTTTATTTGTTTTACTTAAAATAATAATAAAAAAAGGTTCAACTATGATATACTCGTTCATTTCACTAGCAAAATGTTGAAGGGAATATTCTAATACTAAACGTCATCCTACAGGTAAATTAACTCCATTAAAATTACCTAAAAAATTCCAGAGGGAGCAAACAACCAACCCCGAGCCCGCACCCTTTCAATTTATTACAATACCCGACAGGTGAGCTATCACCTGTTTTATGATGTACATGTATCTTTTTTATAGCTCAGTATACTAGAAAACCTGTCCGTGAAAAGTACGGGCATTTCCCTGTACATTCTATCGTGATTCTACCGTGATTCTATCGATGAAATCTTTATCCCCTCTTTAAAAATACAAAGAGAAGTGAAACAGGATACGGGATTACCTAAGCCCCGTTCGCAAACAATTCTCCGCAACAATTGAGTCTGCCCTTTCCCTGTAATAACCGGTGAAAACGAACACTTTTAAAAGGGTTTAAAAAAAAAAACCTTTTATGAGAATTTTAAAGACAACCTGACTTGGGGGTTGGGCTTGTCAATTACGCTTCATTTGAAAAGAATAGACAGATGTCTGGGGGACGAAGGTGCAAACAATTAATACAAAAAAAACCTAGTCCCTGCAGGCAAAATATTGTTTGCGGGAAAGGGTACGAGTTTACAGCCGGTCACTAAACTCGCACACCACCGAATACATTGAAATGACGACCTATACAGTGTCGTCATACTCGATGATTTTGAAGGGAAGGGAATTTCTGTCAGTGTTTGTGTTTCGCTCTAACCATGGCACTGGTCCCAACTATTCACGAGTCGGCCATATTACATTGAAAGCGAGGTGCACTCTTCATTTTTGAAACTTGCGAGTAGAAATGAAAGCAATGAAATAAAAGTTCATTACAAATTAATACCAGTCTGCTCTGAGGAATCATTTACATTTTGTGATTAAACATCCTAAATAAAAACATCATCGTGTAGCTGATGTTTTATTTCTAACGTGTAGTTGATTTTTTATTTAGGACAGACTTCAGGATCAGGTGTGTGAGTGACCTGATAAAAATAGCTGAAAACAGCTGAAAAAGGTGTAAAAAAGCTGAATTTTGGAGATCTCCTGTACTTTTGTACACAGCCAGTGAGGGAAAAAGCTGAAATCCGAAACAAAAAAAAGCTGAAATCAGCTTTAAAGCGGAGATTTCACACCCCTGCAGGATTCACTGCTAGCTACCTTCCCCATAATGAAGTTCGAACATGAGCCCGAAGGACAATGGGGACAGGGAACCTGACTACCAAAACTAGTCTCAAACTTTGGCATCTTGAGGAGGGTCCCAAGTTAGTCTTGGTCCAGGTCTGGATTTGGAACAGTCGATCCGGCCTGACAAGCGCAGTCAAGCCTACGCAGTGGTAGAGGGCGCTATCAAAAAGATGAGTCAAATCAAGTCCTGGGAATGTTGGCACGTGGACCAGAGAAGTTTGAAATTTAACCACAAGTTTTATCAGTTTATATTTGCTTTGGTTTCTGGGTACCAGATGTGGTACTTCATTCATGAAGTATGTCACAACAAAAAGACATAAATGGATTCTGATTCATATGGGAAAAAAATGTTTATTAAGGAGCTGGTGACAGAAATAAAAGCTACCGTGTGCTGTTTAACAATACCAACATTAATTTAACTTTTAGAGTGAGTTATGATGACACTGTAGTTATCTGTTGCGGATAAACTATATTATAAGCCATTAGTCCAAATCTAATGTGGATGAACTACAGTTAAAGTAGTTCACATCGTAATTAAAATGTAATATTGGAAATTTAACTTTACTTTTTTTGTAATGTGGTGTTTATAATTTAAAAAAAAATACAAATCTCTCAGACTGAAAAAAAAGGTCTGATTTGAGACCAAACGAATGTCAGTCTCAAAGATAATGCATAAGTTTCAATGGATACTGCATTGATGACAGTCTTGACATGCCACCAAGTGATGCGAGAATAACAATGGCAGTGGCTGCATCCATTTCCCATAGACATGTGTGTTACCATCAGCCTTAACCAGATAATTTGGACACAGGATGGAGCACGTTCAAGGGAGAACTGTAGGCCAATCCGAGTTGCCCACTTTTTGTAATTACTCGGTTGGCTTTTCAATACTGGGACAGCTCCAAATCTCGCTTTCTTATTTCACACCGTGCACACACTCTCAAATTTGTATCCTTGTGGAGACATTTCTTGTAAAGTTTTCAATTTTGAAAGTGAAATTTCAAAATGCTCTTATTTTAACCAGAATTAATTTCCTTGGCTGGAATTTGGACTTAATATCCCTTTTCTAAAACTCTTCCATTTGCGACAGATCATCCCACCTTGGAAATTCCTTGTTTTTGAGTGAACTCCATATATCTATTTCGTGAAAACCTTGTGGAGACCTATTCATCTATAGAAATTGCCTTGTGGAGACCTTTACAATGTTTTGTTCCCTATTGTGTGCGTGTCTCCACAAGGATACAAATTTGAGCACATTACCCTTCAGTGCATGTGTGATGGGTGTTCAGGCATGGAAGTGTCCCAGCAATGGTTACTAGAACGGTCACCGCAATTTCAAAAACGGATTGGTGTATGCTTAACTATAGATGGACTAACTTTGCTCAAACCCTCACTGTTCAACCACAGTTGGCCTAGGGACCAGCCTACCTACTGTGCTTCATAATGCACAGCAGGAAGTCAGGACCCAGATGTTTTGTGTTGACATATTGACTAACGTGACTGGAGACATTGGCACATTGCCATCAGTCTTACAGCAAAAGTTACGTCACAAATTCACCCCTAGTCACTCAACCAATGATCATCGACTGAAATTACTCCTGTTTATGTGCATTTAAGGATTTGCTGGATTTCAGTGTACTTAAGCAGTGTCGCCTTTAAATATTCACCACTTCACAGATATATTAAGATCTTATTTATAATACAATTAATTCTAAGAGTATCAGGTAAGCATAATTTTGTCATAAAAATATCTGCCACAAAAAAAATGCCCTTTCTTAGTATATTCTATTCATATTTAAGTTGTTGGACATTTTATAGAAAAGGCCTACATGGGTATAACAAACTGTAGTGAAACACTGCAGATAACAATCAATTGTAAAATTTCAAATGTTACCTCAAATTTTGAAATAATTTACTTCAAGTGTTAACCTGATTGAACTCCCCCTCTCAAGCAATACAGTATCATCTTGGGCGAGATGTTTCAAAAATGAAAAAAAAAATTCAGGGGAAAAGCATAGACGAGTGTCCTTTATCCACTGTTAACGTAGGTAAAACCACACTACAACATCCGCATAATGTCAAACTCTATTCCAGATATACAATGCGCCTAAGTAAAAAAAATCCTTATACCCAACACCCTATAAATCCAATGGTGCCAGTTACCGTTATTCCTTTTCCACGATTTTGAAAGACACTTCGCAAAGACTTTGCAAAGCACCAGGGGCATATCCAGGGGGGGGGGGGGCAGAGGGGGCACCTTTCCATCCTCCCTCCTGGCGGATTTTTTGACAAATTTTTTTCTTCAGCAATTATTTCAAGATATGGTTAGAAACTTCTGATATCAGTCCCACAAATAAAACCGCTCAAAATCCATTATAATGCACCATGCAAATGCAATATAATCTGCAGTATGCATAATAATAGTCAGTTTTGAAGAGCGCCCCCATTTGCAAGATGGGTACCAGCCCCGTTTCTTTATGGACCCCATAGTGTTCGCTATACATGTATGTGGCGGCGTCTGTATGTATATTTTTTTTTTTTGATATGAAAAAAAACAAACAAGTCTGACTACTGTGAAATAAAAAAAAAACCTTTACAAGCATGCGTAGTTCTCCACCAACACAGAACACAGACACACATGTGTGTACAACATGTGTATGTATGTACCCCCCCAAAAAAAAAAAAATCCTTCCTCTTATTGATACAGTTACCAGTGACTTGAGATTTGAGAGGCGCATAACAATGATATCAAGAACATTGTTGTTATTAAGTCAACCCGTTACATTAAAGCATTTTTAAGAACGGTTGTCCTCGAGCTAGCCTAGTGGATAGCATAATGAGCTATGGATATAAAGATCCCTGGTGTGAATCCACTTCGTCGCTGCTCATTTTCATCGGCTCTTTTTCTTCTCTGAGTCTTTCGTTGAGGTAAATTTAATTTAAGGGGAAAAGAGAACGAGAACCAAAGTGTCTTGCAATGATTCAAAGGAAAAACATTGATTATCATAAGTGGTACCACTGGAGTTGTGATACTGGTGCTACCGACTTGTGATGACTAGTCTCAACTTTTCAGGACTTGTGTTGGACTTGACTGCAACACTGACAACGCCATTGGAAATATAAGGTGAAGGGAACAAGCGAATGAAAGATTTTTATGGCTGAAAGTGAAGAGCGCCCTCACAGTGTGACAAGATTCCTCTGTTTGGATTGGCGCTCGGTGCTGAAATCGTAGCTGTACCTGAGAAGCACATCTTCGTCTGTCGGGAGCTGTAACGTTGGAAAATCCTTCAAAAAGGAAAAACAATGTAACACCTATTCATTGTCCGCTTTATGCGATTTCCTAAAACCACTAGTGACAAAGTGCATTGGAGAACTTATAATTAAAATAGCCCCATAATCAAAACTGTTCATCATTTCAAAAAAGATATGGGTTTGCATAAAGGTAATATGGTTGCTGGTATTGATAGCAGTGTTTAATCAAATCCTTTTTCATAGTCCAACCAGTATACTGAAATATAAACTTGTACATTTGGAATTAAACATGAGAAACTTGGCAAAATAGACTTTATTTACGCGTCGGCTATATTAAATTGAAATCGAGGTAAAATCTTCCTTTTTGGAACTTGCGAAAAGAAAAGAGAGCTACGAAATAAAGTTAATTACAAATTAACACCTGTCAGCTCTGATGCATCATTTAAATTTGTGATTAAACATACCCCAATGGTTTAAGCCACATTTACAAAACAAATTGATAGTGAGGCTTGGAACGCATAAATAGTCTGGCACCATCCCGTTCAACAGTTCACAATTTATTCAATATCACCAAACACGATCAAAAATGGTTTCGTGGTGAATAAGGTCTATGGCCAGACTCCTGGGCTCATGATTTTGGGTGAGAAATATGAGTCACTTGAAACTAAACAGTACACTAAAAAAATGTCAAAGAATTATAAAAAAAGACTCGGACACAGCTTGTGTCTGACGAGTCCACTTGCAAATATCTGTATATTTCTTTGTCAAGCTTGGTGAAAACAGCCATCCAAATGACCAACTGGCTGGTTCTAACCGTCCTACTATTTAAACATTAACAGACGGTCGAACTTTCCATCCACTTTCCCTGCTATACCTTTAACACAGGCTAGTCACCAACAGTTGGATCATATGTCAAGCAAGCACTGTGACCAGTCAAACTCAGTCAACAGACCACGAACAGACAAAGCAGGCAAGTTGTGGGCACAGCTGGCATATCAATCACCCACAGTCAAAGCATAGCTGTATCAAGTTACATAAACAGTCACAGCCAGTCAATCCTGCTTTAATGTAGGCTAAGAATTCCTGACTGTTGAAAACAGTCACTTGATTGATTTTGACTGAAATGACAACTTGGCTCCGAATATATGTTTGCATAGAAGGGTTAGTGTGAATATGTATATCTTTTATAATGCAATATACTACAGCTTACCTGTGAGTTGTCGGTTGGCTGTAGTGAGGTGTGGAGCTCAAACGGCACCCCCTCAATTGCTGGAAAATCAATGAGGAAAAATTGTTTGGTTATTAGTTTGCGCCGGATGCTGTGTATACAGGCACAGGTTTTGCAGTATTCGAAACGGATGACGGATATACACGTGGAAGTGAGGCCGGAAATATCTCGGGCACGCCGCCAGCAGCGAGCGGCCGAAATATAAATTAGCTGTGCGTACTTGGCGCAATAAGTGCACAAACCAGTGTGGACACACGGTGCGTCCTCTAACTGGGGCTTTCGAATAAACTTATGCTTCAGCAATCCCCATCATCTGCATGGCGTAATCAGAAGAAAGAATCTTGTTAGAACAACAAGGTATTGTTTTTTTTTTTTTTTTTTTTTATTTTTTCGGTCAATTTCCTAAACTGTTCATTCACTTCCGAAAATTGGTCATTCATTTTCCTCTGAATTTGAGAAGCACTCTGATCACACGTTTTGTTTTCGCTACCAGAGCATTTGATTCCATTTTAGTTCAAACGATTAAGTGATTGAGCAGCACCTTTTGTTTCTGTTCATTCAGATTCGTTTACAAGACTTCTTTTTCGCTTTTATAGGGCAATTTCAAACATTCACCATTCTATTTCACTTTTAGCTTAATGCCTTTGGCACCAGATACAATTAAGGGTTTCTTTTTCATTAACCGTCAATCAAATTAGCTGTACCTGAAATCAATTGAGAAAAGGTATGCTTGCGTAAATGAATGCACAGGTAACGCAATTGGCCGTCTGTTTCTCAAAACCGAATGCACGGACAATGAAAACGATTGAACTTTCGTTGAATTGAAATGGACGTACATTCAAATCCAGATGAAACTGAATGATCTATTTTCAGAAGAGAATGAACATTTCAGGAAATTTACCGGGAAAACCTATATTTACACGGAGTCCCTAAAAGCATAATGTGAAAGGGCTGGTTTTTACCTGAGTGTATCCGCTCCGTAGCTGCATTGGTTTGTATCATGGATGCCTGCCTGGTCAAGGTACTGCCTCTTGACGGATACTGGTAAGGCGTGGGCTTGGCCGGAGCCGCACTATCTTCAGCCTTTCTTGGAGATCTGCACAAAGTATCAAACCACAAAAATTCAATTTAACATTTTTTGGGGGGAAAACTTGTAGTTTAGATTTTCAAAAAGGTCCGCACATTAATACTGCCACATCGGTGCATCACTGCAAGATACAAATGTGTACGGTGAGCTCTAGGTAGCTTTATAGTGAGAACTAACTTTCGCGAGTGTCATGAACGTGAATTACGTTTTGCTTTCCCATATAGCCCGGCTTTCATGTTGAAAATTTCCCACAAATGACATTCACAGCCTTTCTTTTTCATTGGCTGAGAAGTTAATAAGTAATTTGTAAAGTTGGTTACGGGTACCCGATGCCATAATCTGGAACCGGTTCTGACATCAACGGTCATGTACTCGGGTGCCTGGTTCTGATGCACAGCCCTAATCGGGGGGGGGGGGGGGGATAGTGCTTAAAACAACATTTACTGGCGAGGTCCACTTATGCATTCAATGCAAATTTGGCCAAGTTTGTTCTTTCTGTGTATCTCATAAGAAGTTCTAAAAAACAGCAGCAAAGTGTATGTTTTGCTCACATAAATTTCACACTGGTCAATAAAAACATGCAGGTACTGCCAGGATAAAGGTACTGCCAGGATAAATAAGAAACAAGATTATAACATTTGGTACAATGGACACTACTTTAATACCTTCAATAATCACAAATCCAAACTTGGGAGCTGTGTCTACAGTTTTTCCTGCAGTAAATTAAACTTTTGCGACTAGCAAAATCTGATTCCTAAATGTCGCATTTTGACTTGAGACTGAAGCGTAGACCTCATATCATATGTTACATGTATATGTACCCGGCAACATCCTCAAAAATTCGGGGGAAAATTTTGATCGCAACACGGCATGAAAATCTCAACATTCTATGTTCCCTCACTCTGATTTGCCTAGTTCTGAAGTATATGTAACAGGCATGCAACTGGAAATTTAGAAAAACTGAGAAACTCCAAACCACACAAGATTTTGTACAGTATTTTTCAATTTGTACTGGCATTCATGAGAAGTTAAAAAACGAGGAAATCAGCAGATCCAAGAAAAAGTTGCATGCCTGATGAACACATGGAACACAGAGCCCATTTGTGCACATGTGGATACTTAAATGAGTTGACCCAATGACTAAAGTCATGAGGACACAAATGTGAGTTCCGTTCTCAGACTGTATATCTTTGTGCAGGATTTTGAGGCGGGGTGGACACAGTCATTCTGTAAATTTGGGGTCCACTTTTTTCCTGTCCCTGTTACAGCTGACTTACAGATGGCTTATATTTCAGGATGCACTCCTTAATGCAGTCATCCTCCGAGAGTGATTATGAATAGCACACTACCTACCCAACAAATCAAAAATTGTATTCTTTATGATACCTGAATGGCAAATAGCAACGTATCTAGGTAACATGGACAGGAAAATGTTGCACATGGGACCCTAAATAGAAACGGTTGTGTGACTCACCCATAATAGCCGACGTTGGCATTATTGGTGTATGGTTGTGGATTGGTGTATGGTTGTGGATTGCTGACCGAGTGTGGCCTGTTATACGGAAGTGTGGGCACTGGCTGTGATGTAAGGCTTGGAAGTGTTGCCATCTTGAGGAACAGGGATAGACCATTGATCTCTCTGTGCAAAAAAAAAGGGGAAAAAAAGAGCAATTTTTAATGGAAGTAAGTAGGTGAGGGAATAAGTCTGCCCTGAGCTAATGAGGCTTTTCAGGCTGGCCTTTATCAATGGTTTCCTTGGCATGAAACGACTGAGAATATTTCTATTCCCATCGCAGGTTACTCCCCGGCTTATGCTGGTACACATCTATATCCCTGGTGGAGAGAGGCAAGTTTTGTATTTACCCTGTGAGTTAATCCTCATGTGTGCGATAGTAAAATGCACAACTTGTGACTAGCATACAAATATTGAGCGGCTCAGCGTGGAATGGGAGGAATATTATAGCAAGGTAAAATCTGGACTTTTCCATTTCACGAGGCGAAGTCAAGTGAACTGGAAAAGTCCAGATTTTACCGAGCGATAATATTCCTCCCATTTCACAATTTAAAGCCACTCAATATTTGTTTTATATAACTGACATATAGATCCTTGTCATTTGATATATTTGAACTTTTATTTCAATACAAAATTGGTGGAAAATGTATTTCTCTCTTCCAAACCACCCCTTCACGAAAATGTTTGAACCCAACGCTGTAGCGCTGGCTCTTTGGAACAATACGCGCTACGCGCAACGCTGAACGCGCACACCAGCATGCATTTGCACACAAATACCGCGTCATGGAACAAGAATGATCCTAACTGTTCAACAGTATTTCCCATTCCCCATGGGCGAATGGGACTTTTTGAGCCTCGGCGTGATTTGGAGCAATAACGAATGTCACGTGATGTGAGTTCCACCAATTAAATGACAAGGATCAGTTATATAACACACTATAGTGAATAGGCCAGCCAGAATCTGGCTCTTGCTCATATGTATGAGGCATAGTAATGGTTTCTTGGGCTTACCCCCTTGGTGACGCATCAATGGGTCGGGTTTTGGCCTTTGAGGAAGTCAGGTTGATATCACAGATAGCCTTCGGCACCAAACCTCTCATGATGAACTGTGCGATGAGAACCTTCTTCTTAAGGACCGGCTCCTCTGAGGAGTAACAGTAAAAATAGAAATCAACATCCTGCACAAGTGATGCATGTTGATGCAATCTGACATTGGAAATAGTAAGAGGGTTTTGTACACATGGCCAATGGACACCGTGTGCAAGTACCCCCTCAACGGTTAGAAAGAGTTGGGGGAGACCACTGGGAGGGACATTCGTATGCATTGCCTGCGCCTTGCACCCAAGCGAAGATGTTTTGTGTTTGTGCACATCAGATTAGTCCTGCACACTTTGCCCAATGCACATGGGAACCACGTATGCACACGTGGCGTGTCCTTCCCAAAGAGGCTCTCGAAGGTGGTCACAATTGCCATCTTGTGTCCATATAGCTATAGTAACCAGTGGTTGCAGTGTTTGACTCATGCGAGAAGGGTGTGTGTCGAACACCCATGGGAACATGGTGTCTGTGCCTTAGCAAGACACACACTAACCTACAATTTCTCTCCATCCAGGAGTATAAATAAATACTGTACTGTGCGGGTTGAGCCGATTGAGCGCTGATATCGCTGGCCGGGGTGGCAATAATAAAATGTTAAAGTGTTTTGAGATTATTGAACGGCTATATAACGCTATATAAACACAATATTATATATTATTCGTGTCCATATAGCTAGTGTCCATCTTGTGTCCATATAGTCTGCTCAGCTCAGTTTGTTGAATACACACAAACACTACATGCATGGTTTTAAGTGGACAACTTCTCATGCCAACCAATACGCCAAATTGGTATTCCAACTGCGTATATGCATAAGAAGATTCAAAGATTTATACTTGGAATAAAAGTGGCAGATAAATGCATGCTAGTGCCTGGTAACCGAATCTGCATTGATTCTGCAATTTTTCATGCGATCAAAAAGACGATGGAAAATTTCGTTCGCACAAAAGTTAGGGCATATAAAAAAAACCACTTCCTGTTACTTCAGGTTTGTTTAATAAAACAAGACAATATCTTAAATTTTGCTGGTACCCCCGCTATGATTTTGCACGAATACAGCGAATGCGCAGTTAGAATACCAAACTGGCTTGTAATGACAGACTTTGAGGTTTGTTTGTTTTTAGATCAAAGCTCGCATCCAAGTTCAGAAGTTAATTGCCTTCATTTTTGTTTTGTTTAATACCTTTGTTCATAAGAGAATAGACAAGATTTTCTTACTTGAGTCTGAAGTGGTTGGAATGCATGTGTAGCCCTGAGGGATCTGATCGCCTTCCTTGATGACAGTAAAGTCTGTCAATACTACATTCCCCTGCAAGACAAAAAGACAATCGTCATGACAAACTGGATCTCAACTGCTGCAAGCAAGCAAGGGTGTCAATCGCTTCTCAAAAGTGTGGGGGGGGGAGGGGACATACCTTGATCAGAACTAATACGAGCGCGAAGCCCTTACGGCATGGAGTTCCGGGCCCGCTTCAGGGCCCCGAAAATTTTTGGATTCTAGATGTTCTGTGGTGCGATCTGAGGCAATTTCTGACCACTATAACAAAAACAATTTTGAGCAACAGTTTATCTTTTAATAATAATAACAATAATCATAGTAAAGAGCATTTATAATGCGCTAAATCCATCTTGGTTAGATGCTCAAGGCATCTAACCAAGTTCGAGTTGGGAGTCATTGAATCAGCTATTCTGAACTATAGAATCAAATATAGGCTACAATTTTAATTAGGGGACGACAAAAGTGGGAGGGGGGACAAATGCTATGATATCCCCCACTTTCAAAAGTGGGGGGATATACGTTGGTATGGTCCTAGCTTGAGTTGGAACCTATGGACTAGTTGGGGCATAACATCTATACTGACCTGAGCGGGTTGGCGTGTGAAGCAGAGGTATCGCCTGACCTTCCTGAAGAAGCTGTCCTTCCAGATGTCAGCATCCTGGCCGTCTGTGGTGCTCTCAATCTGAGAGAAACAACAAAACAAATGAGTGACATAGCCTCGTGGTCTGGAGCATTGAATTTGTTGTCTGCGGGTAATTCTACAGGTTGTGGGTTCGAGTCCAGCCTGCGGCTATGGTGCGTTTGCCCTTGGGCAAGGCACTTTGTCACTCATTGCTTCTCTCCACCCAGGAGTAAATGGGTACCTGTGAGGGCAAAGATGGTTATTGTGGTTGATTGTAGCTGCTTTGCGCCGAAATGGCAACATCGAGCTGTATACTCCCCAGGGAGCTGAGATGGCATTTGAAATATACACCAGTAAAGTCCATGTTATATTTTCTATTTTCATGTGTTATCAATACCTTAAATTTTGAGCTCAGATTTTTGGTACCAAACAGTCGATGAAGTGCAAACCAAACCCCTGTTTTCTTTACTCACAACTTGAAAGTGAACAGGGCATCTCTCTTTGTCGGCCACCACGCAGACCCCAGTAACTGGCAGGGAGTCATCCGCCATATTGTCTCCAGGAAGCCCTTGGTGATGTCAGACTGATTTCAGGTGTTTTTTTTTTTTAGGCTACTTTCGTGCGGGAAACTTCTATGTACAATCTGATAATTCAGGACTGATCACCATGCAACTTCTAAAGTGTTCATCCCATCAAACAATTCTGCAACAAAAGCAAAGGGCAAAAATGGGTAAGCAATGCTACAATGGCATAATGCTATCAACCTTCAATAGACCATTATCATGTTGCAGCCATTTGATTTTTTTCCATTCAGATCAATGTAACCAAAGCGAGGCTGGAAGGAAAAATAGTCTGGTCCCTTTTTGCACAAAAACATTATCATTCAGTACTGTTATTGGATACAGGGAACATGAATAAAATGGTGGAAGCATGATAAAGGTCTATCCGGTTCGTAAGTGACTTCGTCATACACGCGCACGCACCACTGATTACGAGCGCCCATTGGATGAACACTCAAGTTGCGTTAACTTCCGGTTCCATTGGTGCCATGCAACACCATGTAGTTAGTGAGATTGAGTCACCGAACGAACCGGATAGTTCTGACAGTGACACTGGTGACTGCCTGCACACACACACTGCACCCGTTAAAGACGAAGCCTACTACCTACTGAACCTGTGTCTTCATTCTGAAAAAAAATAAAAAAAAAAAAATGGAATCAAAAAAAGAAAAAAGAAAAGAATATTTGTAACCCATTTTTGTTTCAATGTACTGCTTCTTGCTCTTCTTCTTGCTGATGCCATTGCGCATTACATGCGCAATTTTGATTGATTTGATTTGTCAAAGGTCCATTGGACTGGATAAATAAATAAATATAAATATTTTTTTTTTTTCAGTTTTTTAGTTTTTTCTTTTTCCTAGTTCCAAATAAAACCTAAAAAAAAAAAACTTTTCTTTTATAACAAAATAAAAAAAAATTGCATTTTGAAAAAAAATGATCTTTGATGCACAAAAAAAAAAAAAAAAAATAAAGAAAAAAAGAATTTTTTTTTGATTTTCTTTTCGCACTTTTGGACCTTTTTGTAATTTGTTGGGTAATCGTGAATTGCAAAAAAATTCTCAAAAAAAAAATGGTATTGTATTTGTACCGTTTTTTTTTTGTTGATGTTGAATAGTTTGTATAAACTCTTCCATTAAATGCTTTGAAATAAAAAATGAAAAAAAGTTCTAAATTTCTAATTCAACTTTTGATTGATGACCGTATGCTTTTGCCTAGTTCCAGATAGCACGTGCACTTACAACCCAACTACACGCGTGTTAATCGATTTTGTGTGACGTACATGTATTCTGTGCTGGGTCAAAGATTTTCGGTCCATGTGTGAGTTCGAGCCGTTGCGCTGCAGACAAAAGTTTCAAAATCATTAACATTTTTTCTCTTTGTGAAATTTGCTGGAATTCTCTTAAAGTATTATTTCATTTTCCAAAAAGAATTCATTCATCAGAAAATATGCTTGATTCGGTTGGTTCTGGCTGAAAAAAATAGATTTTCTCGCAAGATTTTTTTTTTCGTGTGAAGCAGTTTTGATGATTCGGAACTGATTGAACCGATCCGGAACTAGAAAAAGTGACATCGGTACTTTTGACGTCGTAAAATCAAATTAAAAAGAGCTTAAATTTTGAAAATTATTTCGTGGTCTCTCCATCACTCAAGGTAAACTAATGAACCAATGTCACTTGAATTCGTGGAGTAGTTGAGCCGAAAGCAGCCTAAATGATGTTTGCTATCCGGAACTAGGAAAAAGACTGTACTAGTCATGACTAGTTGACTAGTCGCGACCAGAACTAGTCGCGACCAGAACTAGTTGCGACTATTGAAATTCACTAGTCATCCAAGCCAAAAGCTATACCCTTTTTTCTAGTTACCCTATGACTCTATGTGTATGATTGGTGAGGTCAGGTAAGGGTGCACACACATCACACCCATCACTTGTCCATAATCATGACTAACAATGTAACATAACAGTATTTAAGCCTACTATTACACGTCAAATTTTTTCATACACCCAGTAACTGTAACTGGGGCAGAGAACTCCTTTTTTTAATTTTGACTTTTGTCGGTCGTACGTTAAAGGAGCACTGCATCATGAAATCCACAAAAAGTTCATGTTTTGGATTGTTTTACTTATTTTTTTTACTTATCCTATTTCAAACATATGATGAAAGGAAAGCAACCTAATGCTAATGTCTAACCCTTCCCGAGAAAAGAAAAAACCCGGGTGGTTGTTTAAATCGGACACAATGGAGTACCCATACATTTTTCGTGTCGTTTCAGTCAATGTACAATACACATGGTATATGTCACATAAAATTGCACACAGCACCAATGGCAATGCACAAAATGTGGTTTCTTACACGTTCGCAAAAGGCGAACACTTGATGGCTGGAAGTACCCCTAGAACTATGAGGCTCCGCGCTCCGCTCACGCGGAGCCTCATAGTTCTAGGAGTAGGCTGGAAGCACAACTAGCATGAACAGCCCGACGTTTTGGGGTCCCAAAAGTGGCCCCCAAAAGTCTTTCTCACGCGAATAACACAACCCCACAAGAAATAACACAAAGCCAGGATAGCATGGATAGTTCAACTTCAAGTTGCGTGATGTTCTTTCCGATTAACAGCATTTCATTCAAAGCGCATTTTGAAGCTCAATCGGGCTCATTCCAGGACGTAGTGTCCCTTTAAAGCATGGAGAAATAAAACACATTTCTCCATGTTTAAAGTAAACTGCATAGGGCCTAGGCCCCGAATATTTTTTTAAATTTTATTAGTCATGTTAGTGGGTAGAGAAATACAAATTATAGGCCTACATGCACTACAAAACAGGATGAAATTGCGAAGTAGGGTCTAATTAATTTTGTAAATATGGTAAACAGACGCCAATTCAAGTCCTGATCTAAACAAACCTGGCGACAAATTAATCGCCAACTAATTTCAACAGGTAACAGAAGTACTTACTTGAATCTACGTTCTACACTCATTTTCGAGTTGATTACATGGTGAATCTGAATCATCATCGATGCGATATTGTGATTGATCATGATCAATTTCGTAGAGTTGCACGTTCACTGGTTTACAGGACCACTGTTCCTTTATCCACTAAAGCCACGGTCGGATACCAGGGAAATCCATATTTTGGTATAGCGCCCTCATTTGTTCAACTTCAGCTGAGGGAACCGGAAGTAGTCATGAGTAAACAACTGAGCGCAACATTATGAGACTGACACTGCGTACAGAGCCGCACCTTTTGTAGACCTAGAAGTTTACATTTTCATTTAAATCACCATCGACAGTCATGGTATCAAGCACCCACCTTCTTGTGCTGATTACCTTTGGGTATTTCGCTCCTAGTTTTGCACTACCGAATGCGAAGGTGAGCTTGTTTCACTGCTGTGCTGGCACTGCAGTTTATGCTTTTTTTGACAGTCTGACAGTCGAGTGCAGTAATCAGGTGATGTGCACGTGATGCCTTGACTGAAGTGTTTTTTATCAATATCACTTTTTTATCAGTCATGTGACAGGTTACAATGTTTAAAAATTAAACAAAAAAGTAAAATTGTACTTTTAGGACCCATCTATTTCTTAAGTTCTTACAGTGCTCCAAAACAACTTCTGCAACTTCAAGCAATCTTTGCCTTATGACAATGTATGATAGGTACTAAAAACACAAGCTCTGTAGTCATGGTAGGACGGCCAGACGACCGATACTCCCTTAATTTTAAACACTAAACACCGATGTAGCAATTTTGCTACCAATTTTGATCGAGATTATCTTATGCATCAAGGCCTTGGCCTCAATATCAGGATCAATGACTGGGCGTAGACCGTGAAAATGTATCGCTTTGTTACGTTTCACTGGAGGGCGTTCTTTTTGCCCCTCCTAGGAGTTTTTTCTTTGATGACGTAGCTCACGTTTTCTTCTTCCACCTCGTTTTCGAATTTTCTGAATTCGACAACTATAACTAGAAGTTTCAAGATTTTTGTCTCGAATTTTAGGTTTGCTCTTGCTCATCAAAACAGTCGACAATTTACCCATAGGTGATTAAAATAGGCAGTGGATATTTTGCCGGAGACGGCAAACCTTCAGTAAACGTTAGTTTGCCGGATATGCACTGAACATGCGCAGTTACTGTTTTTTTTTACTAAACATTTTCCGGTGACAAATTTTAGTCTGGCTCCATGCCAATATTATTGTTGTATTTTTGTATTAACAAGATGGGAATCAGACCATTTTATAATTTCGGACTTTATTTCCCTTTAAAAAAAATCCTCCAGAGCCACAAATCTGAAAAAGAAAAAGTAATACTCTGCAATAAAATGTTTGAGACATATTAAAATAATAAAAGAAGAATATTCTTATTTATTTGGGGATGGAAAAAAAAAAAACCTTAAAATTGTGGCGGGGGTCAGGATTCGAACTCGAGACATCCCACTCATTACAGATATTGCTTAACCACTGCACCAACTGTGCTACACAACTTTGGAGGGAATTTAATACATGTTATAATTCAGCCCTATCTTAAAGAGTACAGCGCCCTCTGTTGATATGGATTGCCGCCGGCAAACCTTTAGTAAACGTTAGTTTGCCGGCGTTACCTCTGGCAAAATATACACTACCATTAAAATATTTTATCGAACCACAATAATAATTTTTCTACATTTGCTTTCTAACTTTTGGCCAATTTTGATGGAGATCGAAAAATTCCCAGTTACATTTTGTTGGATTCCCTAAATTCAAAGTCAAGAAAGTTATAGTATGAAAGTATGGTGTGTAATCCCAAATAATCCTAGAAAATCTGTGAAACGGGTCACAAGTCAACTTACATTTCCTTTGTTTTTCCTTACAAAAAAATGACCGAAACGGGCCTAAAATTGCTGGATTCAAAAAGTCATAGGTCTTATTTTAATTATGTCACAGGAAGATGATCCTGACATAAAGGTCCTTTAAGACCTTTACATTGATACAAGTTTTATTAGAATCTGTTTATTTTGAAAAAAAAATTGACACATTCCTATTCCAAGTGTGGCCTTTATTTACAGAGGTAGTCCAGTAAATTGGCCACATTTATGGGGCTAGCCAAGTACAAAATAAACCAGTTTCGTGTCCCTGCTTGCTTCCTTTTTCCCACCCACCCCTCACCCTACTTAAAAATATTTTTAAAAAATCATAAATGTTTCCATAAAAAGGTGGGCGCGGACATCCAGGATTTTTTCCATCGGCTTTCAACATGCATGTGTCTAGGTCCCAGACCTAGAATCTTAAGGATTCTTGGGTTCCTTCCTCCATGGTAACACCAGTGGCGGCGCCAGACTCTAAAATTTGGGAAGGGGGGGCATTGGAAACAGGGAAATGTTTTTTGGTGGGAAGTCAAAATACAATCTTAAGTCTTTGTGCGCGCGCATGCCCATTGTCAATGGTCCTGAAATAAGCCAAAAGAGCAACTAAGAGCGTTTTCGAAACGACTGGCTTCAGCTTCGTCTTCGGCTTAAGGAGATTTTAGGCCCCCAACTTCTGGAACTCCAGCTACATTTTGGTGCCTGTTATGCTTCAGGAACATTCAATCGGTTGATATGAAGACAAAAATTAGAATATTTTTGTTTAGTTTGCCTCTCAGTGATTCAGAAGTCGGAAGCAAAGCTGAAGCCGAAGACGAAGCAAAGATTACGAAAAACCCCTTAGAAGTTTAGTCGTATTTATGAATGAGAAATGTATCAAACCGGTGTAACAAATGTACAAATACTATCTAAGCTATCTAAGGCTGTTGAAATGCATGCGTGATGTGTTTTGTCTACCAAAGTACTCATGTTTACATGTACGGTGTCCATATTTTTATGAATCTTAACAGCGAAGAAAATAAACATAATTAATATATTTGTTGATAAAGCGTTGGGAGAAAAGTGGGTTGGGGGGCAAGGAAAAAACTGGGGGGGGGGGCAAATTAAAAAATTACTAAAAGAACTTAACAAACAGCAGCAAATAAGCAAAACCTTTGAAACAATTTTTTGTTGTACTTTCTATATCGAACATTTAGCGAAGGACTCATTGTAGAGGGTCTGATGCAATAAATTAATGCTGATGCCACTTAACAATTTTACAATCAGACCTCCTACAATCGGACCGATGTTCTTAAACAATCTCATTGATGTTGACCACCAGCTAATAATGTCTTTCAAACACAGGTGAGTCCCTATATTGCAGCTCAGCTGCCTCTGTGGGAGACCGGGGAGGCAGATGTGGTCATCTACCGCATTCCCTTGCTCAGTTACACCCCTGGAGGGCGCCTGCTGGCCGTCGCTGAGGCACGGAAGTACACTGGGGAAGATGCTGGTCCTAAATTCATGGCCATCCGCAGGTCACAGGATGAACTGGGTGAGATTGTGGACCCTTTATGTGCCACTTCATATTTGCCATAACTATTGAGGAGTTAGTTAGTTCTGGTGTGTTCTTGAGTAGGGTTCGAGGTTTATCCAGGCTGTGTCCTCGACCCTTCCCTCCCCTACTTTTTGACGATTTTGTTGTCGCATCCTTCCGCCCCAAAAAATTTAAATGGTCTTGTGATGCCCGTGTGGGCTATTTCAGAAACTCCATTTTGTAAAAACATGAAAGGTAACACTTTGGATGCCCTGTTTTCCAATTCAAGGCCAATTTTGAAATAATATTCTTCAGATGTCACTCATGTCATGCATTTTTCTTTAAAAAAAATTGAAAAGTTGCTGAGAAGGAGAGGGTATCTATTCACATTTCTTTTGAACTTTTGAACAGAATTCAGGGTAAGGAGTTCCAAACTGCAGCAGTACTTATGAGGGAAAAAAACTAGAAGTATGTTTCACAGTATCTGTACAGTGAAGGGATGATATGAGATTGCAAAACATGTGCTACTACTAGTAGCAAACATAAGTACTTGTGTTTTAGGACGATGTATGAAATTGCACCATCAAATTCTGTTTCCCCGCAAGGAAATCTGTTAAATTTTAAACAAGAAAGTTTCACCCTATCCTTGTTAGCATTTTACTAAATTCACTGCTTTCATTGCTTTGCAGGAGACAAGTGGGAGCCGATGCAGTACATCGTGGATGATGGCTATCTCATCTTTGATGGCCTCAACAACGGCAACATTATCGTGGATGATGAGAAGGGTATCATCTTCATCATGTACAGCATCTGCTTCCACCACGACAGGTGCGACATCGCCAGCATTAAGCTTGTCAAGAGCGTCGATGACGGCGTGACGTGGTCTAAGCCGATCAACATCTCGGAGCAAGTGGGCACTCCTTCGTTTGCTCCAGGGCCTGGCTTTGGCATCCAAGTGAGCAGATTTTTCGCTTCAATCTTTCATGAGTGTCTAAAAAGCCTGCTATTATGGAACAACATGCAGTACTTACCCTGCTCAGTGTAACAAATCCAACAGGTCAAAAACCTTCAGGCCAAATTACCTCGGAGTCTGTTGCCAACTGCAACAGGACTCAACTGTTCAGTGGGACTAGCTCTCATTGTCACAGAATAGTGTCAGTTTATGCACGGGTGTTGATGGCCCAATGCAGCAATGTCCTACAGACTTGTAGACCTGTCGCATTGCTTCGGCAGGGTTTGGGTTAAGGAAATGGATGACTGTTTTCATAACCTTTCATACTCTGAAAAAAAGATTATTATTCATTTTTCATGTCAAGAAAAAATTGGATCCTAACAAGGGACGGCTAGTCTCCTGCGGTCACGGCACTGGGTTTGGAGGCGGTGTGCAGTGCCTGCTGAGTGATGATCACGGGTTGACATGGCGATGGGGAGGGAATATCACCAAGAATGCCAGCTTTGTGCCAGATGAGTGCCAGGTAAAGTCCAACAGTTTTCAGAAAACAGAGACAAAGTTAGGGGCCGTCTCAGTTCATATCCAGAGACAAGTTCCAGACAAGTTGCAAACATTATAATACAATAATAATAACTTTCTTTATTGATGGGAGCCATGTCACCTCGGGGATGATTTTCAATGGGCCATCACAAATATTGTATTGGGTATAACTTGCAGGATTCTGAACAACTTCCCCGCAATCTTGAACTTATCAGTATTGGTGAGTCACGGAGTTGCTAATGAAAATTTCCCAGGAACATGTCCGGGACAAAATAATGCAGTGCTTCTTCTGGATGAAATGAATGATTCTGTCCGTCAAGTTGTCCGAAACTCGTGATGTGAGAAAAATTGCAAAATAACTATATATGACAATTTAGAAGCAGTTTTGAAAAAAAAAACAGCTTTCTCCGACACTGGTCGGCCAACCAGTGTTGGAAAAAATACAATTTTTCTTGAAAACATGAGCAAACCAGGAGCCACAATTTTACAGGATTGCTTGACTGTCGTTCCCTAACAATCCAGTAAGGTATTTCGTGATAACTTGATCATTTTGTTTTTTGATGTTTGCAAATGTTGTATCTTCCCTTTAAATCGTAATTGTACCATTCACAAACAGGCTGCTGAACTGCCTGATGGCTCCATCATGCTCAACATCCGCAATGGTCACAGATACCAGTGCCACTGTCGTATAGTGGCACGCAGTTACGATGGCGCTGAGACTTTTCCTCTGAACGACGTGTATGTGGACAAGGCTTTGATTGAACCAGCGTGTGCTGGAGGAATGCTGTATCACAGAGACGTGCTGTTCTTCACAAACCCTAAAAGTACCACTGCAAGTAAGTTATTGAATTCTTCATAAATTGCCATTTCGAGATTTTCAAATTATTGTGAAGAGTTGTTCTTTGCATGTCATTCTTTCATTTAATGCATTGTAAAGTTCTGTAGAAAGTGTCTGGCATATTGTCACTAAGGCTTAGGTGGTCTGGTGCCAGCTCATCCTGGGTTGCCCCCTTGTCCTTTCTTACTTGGTTTGCAAGCCTGATGGGTGGCAGCCTTCGGCCTCGGTGCAAGGCCAAGCCAGATCAGTCGCCATTTGCAGATTGTGCTGGACACTAAAGGGTGCTTCGACTAAGCTCCGATATCTTCGTTTGGGACAAAGTTGTTCCGCTTGATGCCCAAGATCTTGGGTACACAACACAAGTCGAAAGGTCCAGTTTCCTTTCTTGGTTTTATTTTACATGCCAAGTTCTGCAGCCATAAAGCAAAGTAGATAAGACATTGGAGTTGTAGAAGCAAAGTTTCAACTTATCTCAGAATTTCTCGCCTAACCATAATTGTGTTCAGTTGGTTAAAGGCTGCGGAGGTTTTCCCCATTTTACATGCAATTTCCTTGTCCACTGTTCTTTGTCTACCTGGGGAGTCCCATCAACAACCAAAGACTTCAACCGTATCTACCTTACCCTGGTTGATCATAATGTTGGAAGGTGGTCTGTGATCACCCAAGAACATGTTTTTGGTTTTCTTGGAGCTAACGACTAGCCCCAGCCCATCTGCACTGTCACTAAGACCTAAAAAAAAAAGAAGTTATGTTGGCGTAACGGGCCAGAAAAAATAGGGTAGGTAGGTCGGGTTTTTTTTATTTTTTTTTTATTTTTTATAATCCCAGCAACGAAAATGACATTAAGCCGGTAGTAGTGCACGATAACAAAAGAAAACAAGGCTACACACAATATTTGTATACTTTTAAACTCATCAACCTTTCCAAAGGTACATATTAAAAAGCGGAATCCAAAATCAGACAAAATGTAAGCCGTTTCATCTGCGTCGACATCTTTATATGGACCCGATTCTTCCTTTGAAGTTTGTACTTTTAGCACGGTGTAACCCGCTTTTACACCATCGGCAGTTCGGCACAGCTCTGGGCGATTACCCTCAGCTCTAGACTCAAATTTATCCGCATTAAACGGTCGAAAATGACCGAAGATCCCCATTTGCCCTTGATGGAAACACTGAACGCTTCGGTCCCGGGCGCCATGATGCGACGGATGCGCGCTGCAACCACGGCCGGGGGCGGGGGGCCGGGGCCGGCGCCGTCGCGAGGTTACAGAATAGTTTACCATTTTTAGAATAAATATATATCAATTGTTATCGTGTAAAATAGTGGAAAATTAATTAAAATAATTTATATTATAATAAACTATTTTTTTTAACATGGAATAAATAGCGACGTATTTTCAACAGTGTATGTAGCAGTTCGCGCCGTGCAACGTCTAGGACGAGGCTATACATGTACTGTACAGTACATGTGCATCTATCATGCATGCATCGTGCATCGATCTCACTGCCTGTGATCTTCTGCATGATCGTTGTGTCATGGAGAGGAAGGTACAATTGAGGAGAAACGGTCAGAAATGGTTTCAAAACGTATTTAAAATTCATTTCTATAGATTTTAATTATATTTCTTCCCTTCAAAAAAAAAAAAAATATCCAACGCCAACATAACACTTTTTTTTTTTAGGCCTAACGGCATCCACAAGCTTTTGGAGTCCCTGGGTACTGGCCGACAGCACTGCAATACCGTCTGCAAAGTCAAGGTCCGACACTTTGCTTTCACCCAACCAGTCAAAGCCTGGGTCTGTGTCAGCTTGTTTCAGGACCAAGTCGATGGCCAAAGCAAACGGGAGTGGGGAGAGGATACAGCCACGAGGGGGGCCTGATACTCTTGACATTTCTAGATGTGCTGGAGAGTAAAAGTTGTTAAGCACCCGAGTGCTTCGGTCTAAAACATAATAATGGGTATTCGTAAAGCGCACATATCCACTAGCATTGGTGCTCAAGGCGTTACATAATTATTACCCTGCTCATTGGGCCAATGAGACATTCCAAATACCATCTCAGCTCCCTGGGGAGCATACAGCTCGATGCAGCCATTTCCACACAAAGCAGCTTAAATCAACCACAATAACCATATCTGCCGTCCAAGGTAGCCATTTACTCCTGGGTGGAGAGAAGCAATGAGTGTTAAAGTGCCTTGCCCGAGGGCACATGCACCATAGCTGCAGGTTGGACTCAATCAAAACCTCTTGCATCCTTTTCAGAATCATCCGGCAGTACACTTTAGCAGGAATCAACAATAAGGTGTAATATCCCTCCAGTGTCACAGTCAGCAAGGCTTCCTTTCTTTAGGATGCAAATGAGGATTGACAAAAGTAAATGAGATGAAACAAAAAGTATTGGAAAGCCTGGTCTTTTTTCTTTAATGTGATGCTCAAAACGACTTACTTATGTTGAGATTTAATATTGAAAAAAAAAAATCGTTTTCGATTGTACCATTTTTTTTTAGACAGGCTGCATGAAAAATCTGCTAGTAAATAGCCATTCAGAGTTAACTGAACACACTTTTGTTAGTCGTTACCTTTAGGACCCTGTTCCTATAATGTTACAAGAGACTCACTTTTTTTTCTTCAGCTCAATTTTGCAACTTTTCGTAGAAACTTCCATACACAATGAAAGCCCGATGCCGATTGGCTGATGAAAAAAATAATTATCAGCATCGAGCTGTCATCACGTTCGGCACTGTCGCCATCTTTGTTTTTCCAGCATGTTATCTAGTTGTTATCGTCGTCTTTCACCTCTTAATTTCCCTCTTTAATCAGAGCCCTGCCCTCTTCCCAAAAATTAAACCTGCTGATATTCAAGGTGTAATTACCAGCTGTTCAGATGTGTCATGAAATATCAGAATGTCACTTTTGAGTGTCATTTAGTCAGCTGTTTGGTGTCTTTTAACCTTTTATAGGAACAGGGTCCTAAAGGTAACGATTACCAGAATTTGTGTGCTATGCTTACCATGTATCCTTGCTTGAGCTGATGTATAAATCAGAGGTTGTAAAAGTGAACACTTTTTATATCCTTCCATTTTGTAGGAGTTGATCTAACATTACAGTGGAGTTACGATAACGGTACAACGTGGAATGGTGAGTTTCAGATCTGGGATAAAGCCAGCGGGTACAGCACTATGACAGCTCATCCGGGAGCTTCACCGTACATCTTCATTCTCTTTGAGAAGGGCATCATAACAACCGAGTCTATTCAGTTTGTACGCGTGAGCTTGTATGACGAAGTGTGAGCCTCTATGATGTTACGGTTCACTTGGCTAATGGGTTAATTTAATATTCATACTTTTGATAGAGATTTGAATTTGAATGAAGAAAGCATCGTAGTAGGAAAATTACCAGGTGCAATTTGTCTGTTTTTCCAATTTCAACACAGTAATCAAAATCGAAGTACATGTCAAGCAACTAACTGTTAAAATGGTTTGCCAAGATATGTATCAAGAGAAAAAAAATATAATACAAAATGTCATTGTGAAACATGATTTTGTTAATATCAGATTGCCTTTGTATCCCGGGTACATGATATTTACATACGACTCTAATTAACAAACACAGTATTACATTATTTCAGCATTACTAATACAAAATGTCACCGTGAAACATTATACATGATATTCATATAGGACTCTAATAAACAAACACAGTTTTACAGTATTTCAGTATACATCAATTAAGATAAATAATATCAAATGAGGGGAATAATCGTCATAGCGATTTTTGGCAAGGTATACACCTCCAGAGTTGGAAAATATGTGATAGCATTGCAGCGTTGGCAGCTTTTTGGGTGTTATCACCCTTTTTTTCAAAATGTCCATCAAAATGTCTGTTACCACTCTAGGGGCGGAATACCTTGCGCATGCCCACTACAATCATTTATGCCCTGATTTGATACCAGCCAACCCCCCAGGCTGATGGCCTATAAGCACAGATGGCTGATCCACAAAGCTCTGCCCCGTGATTTTTTTTGGCATTGGAGAGACGCACGTTAATGTTGTGTATTTGTAGAGTCAGGTTTGGTTTAGCCTGAATTATATGCAATGCTAAATGTACACCTTTAAATATATTTGTATTTTCTAAATAACCTCATTTGGGTTAATACATACATTTGTATTTTTAAAATCTTTTTTATTGTAAGTGGTTTGTTAAGTGCTCAGATTTGCATCCAGAAAAGGTGCATTTCTACAGACAGTTTTGGGGCAGAACCTAACATTTGCTGTCGATGATCACAGGATGAGCAATCTTTATGGTATGTTTTTGCAAAAGAGTTCCCATCGCTGTCGGAAAATGCAGGGCTGCCAACCTTCACGCAACCTTTACGCTGCCAACCTAGCCCTACTAGGAAGTTTTTGCCCATGCTAATACTATTGAGGTCATTACATAAAAAGTTTTCTGTGTTATAGGAGTTAAAAAGAGAGGTTAGTTTGCATATTCTGCATGTTAAATATGATGTCAACATACAGTACTGAGAAAATCCTTTGTAGCACTAGCAGTGGCCATACCATGACAAGAGAAAACGGGTTGTGACAAATCAGAGATTTGTACGTGTAATGTTAGGCCAAAAAACAAAATAGTTCTGCTGCCAATTACATGGCATTCGAAAATAGGGTAGGTAGGTAGTTTGGGGGGGGGGGGGTTGCCTTTTTTGTGTACGATCATATAGAGGCGTCTGCCTGTAGTAAAGGGTAAAAGGTAGAAATTGATGGTTTTGGGTGTATTTTCTCATTTTCCCATAAAAAAAATAGGGTAGGGCTGTCGGAATAGGGTAGGTAGGGAAACCGAAAGCAGAACTATTTCTGTTTGGCCTAACCATAAAATGGGTGTATTTTTTTTGGCAATTCAATTCAATTTGGGTGTGGATACTTGGTCTCAAATTCTGCATTGCACTGTATGCATTCTATGTCTTTCTTGTATTATTTCCGAGTTTTGTGCCATTTTGATACCTACATCATGTATTTTCCTTGCCATTTTTTCTACCCTGTTAGATTTTTCTATTGAAGGTAACAACAAAACTTGTGTCTGTATATATAGCTTACTTCTTTAAAAAGAAACATTTATATGTATATATTGATTCATGAATTAATGGTGGCATAGTAGTAATGAAATATAATTTAGTGGTGTACTAAGATTTAAACAAATAATTTTTTTCTGTGGCCGCCAATCAGAAGCCATAAAACCCGTATTCATGCCACGTATCTGGGGATCATGCCCATAGTCACAATGGGGAACCGCCAACATAGGGCTGGATAGTTCAGTTGGTAGAGCACCGGAACAGCAATTCGGAGGTCACAGGTTCAAATCCTGCCAATTACTTTGTTCAACATTTAGATTACAATATCGGTCAGTTTCTCGATGTGATGTATTGGAAAATAATTTTACTGTTAGCATACAATGTAATTGTGCACATGGGGAAATAAAGTCGTATGAAGTACCAATATTTCTTATATATTATGGAAATAATGTTGTGGTATTCTAATTCCAACCTTTGTTGTGGTTGCTAATAATGAAATGAATAATAATAAACAGTATTCTTTCTATGGGATTGGTTCACATTGACAAAGTGTAATCTTGTAGTTTATTGCTAAAATTCGTGTTCCTGCCCTAGTGAACAACTGCACTCCGTTAGGCCCCTATGTTCTTCTCTGCTGCTTATAATATATACGAAGCAAGGGGAATCTGCAAAGAAAAAAGGAAAATATATAATGTATTACATTTTTGTTCACATTCGAAGCATAACCCATTAATGGATTGAGAAGATATGTCATAACAATTTGATAAGCTACTTCCCGAAGACTAAGACAAAAAACCCGAAAATTAATAAATGAAAAATTGATGTAAATCCCTTTTACTAATTTACCTCAAGAATTGGTGAAGACTTGCTCTGCAAGCAGGGTCTTCAGTCCTTCCGACGGTCAGCCTCCCTGCTTCCGGTTCCTTGGGATTCGGAAACGATTCAGAATGATATCTTGCGGACCGTCATCTCTGCTAGAAGATTAGAAGGAACACGTAAGAAAATGTGTGAGGGACAAGTATGCGCCTGATGCTCTTCTTTTTATTTGTGGATTTTATTTGTAGATTAAATTTATTTTCCTCTAAATTTATCGTATTTAAAAAAGATAAGGTATCAATCGCAGACACAACAAGCAGAAAGGAAAATGACATTTATATTTTTGTTACCTGGAAAATCAGTAATGGAATGCCTGGCAAGCAGGGCCATCAGTCATCCGGTGTTCCTCCTCCCTGCTTCCGGTTCCTCCGTGTCATCAGCTCCTGACATGAGCACGGTGGCTTACTGGTCCTCCTAATCTAATTGCATGTTGCTGAAAATAAAAGAAGTCTTCCTAGCGGAGCTAGGTTCTGTTACTACAATGTACAGTGGTTTCCTGATCAAATTTGTGACCGGTGCTGTGGTGTACAGAGAGGGAAAACGCATGTTAATGGTCCTTACCCGACCGCTATCACTGTAAAAGAAAAAAAAACATTGTTGGGTAAAACACTGTTTGGCAATGTAATTTTACTTAACATTGGTTAGAAATTACCTGATTGTACATGTTTTTACCCAAATCAACCGACAAAGATACAATCATAGAAAAGGGGTAACTTAATTAGTTTAGGTCTACGCTACTTAGATCTCTGGGCCTAACTGGGTGTAAAGTATACATACAGACAGTGAAGATGATGCAATTAGTGGCCCTTACCTGACCACTGTAATGGATTCAACCGTTGAGAAAGAAAGCTTAGTTTAATCTAAATGCAGTTTGGCCTACTGGTCGCGAAGGTGACAATTCCAAGATGGACCTTGAACAAAGCAACGCGCATTGGTTCAAAGGGAAACAAAACTCACATTGCCGACCAGCTGTGATCGGACTTATCAGAATTGAAAAATACCATCGATCAAAACCTCCACTGGTGTTGTGCTTGTTAAAACATTCAATTGATGAACATTGTTTCACCACCCTGAATTCAGGCCATAGGCCTACACTTTACAGAGCGATTACACTCCGACGTCACAGGTGTCATTTCACCTGATTTACAATTACCAAAATTGACACTGGCCCTAACACAAAAGGCAATTATCGATCTTTGCGAATCGGATAACAAATCGCAACAACAATGTTTAACTTGTCCATAAGACACATTTCGAAAAAGATCAGAAACTATTTCATGTTCGACGCACAATAATCGTGGAATCGTTGAAACCCTCATTCTGCGCGTTTCACGACCGTTACATGTTTCAAGGAATCTGTAAGATCTGCGCATGGCCTTTCACATCTAAGGGAATTTTTAAACAATAGATCTCCAAACATTTTTTTTTGTCACACAGACAAATAAAGTTGATTTTTGAACATGGCCCTATAGAGAAGTCACTCCATGAACCACGGTGAAGTTACAACGGGTGAGGAATACAGAAGAGTATACAAGAATACTTAGATCCAGCATTAGAGTTTTTAAAGCTTCAAAATAGCTAATGACACTTCACACATGTCCCTAGAGTATTTTACACAATTATGTTCGCACTCAAGACGGGATAATATGAATGCACAACAGCTTTTAAGAAAATACACGTCCGGCTATTGGAGAAATTTATACAGAACGGAGGAATATAAGATCTCCACACTGCACCACATGACCCTAAAATAAATTTGCATAATAAATTAGAAAGTTTTTTTTACATAAAAACAAAGTAAGACATGTTCACATGGCCAAATCCTGTAAATAATCTGTCATAATAAGGACAGAAAAACGCAAGAAAAATATGGTTTGGCAGAAATCCCTACAAAATGGCGATGAAAGTTTTGTACACATGGCCCCACGATTTTTTTTCACAATGAGAATCAATGTAGAAGGACGAGAAAATGCATGATAGACGCGACTGGAATTTCAAAAGTTTGATTCGTACACATGGCTTTAAATATCTTACACGAATTGTTATAAACGGAAAAAAAATTCCGTACAAACATGACCCTATACATCTCACAATAATTTCATTTAAAATGTCAAGCAGGAGACATTGTGCAAGATGCAACAAAAATGTGCAGATGTTCAACATCTGCACATTTTTGTCTGATGTTGCAAATTGGAAGAGAAGCAGAACGATTTACTTCACATGGCCCACCATTATTTCGACATAAAAAAATCCTTCGGCTTCTATCCTGGATGGCAGGTGCTACGAGGTTTAGCAGTTTTAAGTACCCGTGTACATCATGTCTTCCAACTTGTACAATTTTTTTTTGCACTCAAACTCAAAACGAACTCGTTATCGTACTCGTATATAAATGTGTTCCCACTTCAGCCAAAATACGAACTTTGTTCGCACTCGAACTCAACACAAACTCATAAAAAAATGTTATACGAATGTTACATTTCAATCCATACCCGGCCCGCAGGTCGATATCCATTTTCTTATTTTCTGCCTGTAAACACATATCGACACTTATGAAATAGATTTTTTTTTTATGGCCCTATAGAGTGTTTCACTCCATGAACTACGGTGAAGTTAGAACATATTACGAGAAACCTAGATCAAACATTAGAGCCGTTTTAAGCTTGAAAATAGCTATTGACACTTAACATATGTCCCTAGAGTATTTGACACAATGATTTGCACTCAAGACGGGATGATAATGAACGCACAAGCAGTTTTGAAGAAAATAACACGTTTGGCTATTGGAGAAATGTGTGCACAACGGAGGAATGTAAGATCACATGGCCCTAAAATGAATTTGCATAATAAATTAGAACGATTTTTTTTTTAACATAAAAACAAAGTAAGGCATGTTCACATGGCCCTGGAATCGTGTAAATAATCTGTCATATAAATACCGAAAAACGCAAGAAAAATTGGGTTTGGCAGAAATCCCTACAAAATGGCGATGTTAGTTTTGTACACATGGCCCTAGGATTGTTTTCACAATGAAAATCTATGTAGAAGGACGAGAAAATGCATGATAGATGCGACTGGATTTTCAAAAAGTTTGATTCGAACACATGGCTCTAAATATCTAACACGAATTGTTACAAACGGAAAAAAAAATCATTGAATTTAAAATGTCAAGCAGGAGACTTTGTGCAAGATTCAACAAAAATGTGCAAATGTTCAACATCTGCACAGTTTTGTCTGATGTTGCAAATTGGAAGAGAAGCAGAACGATTTACTACATATGGCCCCACCATTATTTCGACATAAAATACTCGTGTACATTGTCCTCCCACTTGAACTCGTGTAATTTTTTTCGCACTCGAACTCAAAACAAACTTGCAATCCGGACTCGAACTCGTGTATAAATTATGTTCCCGCTTCAGCCCAAACACGAACTGTTCGCACTTGAACTCAACGCGAACGTAATAATTTAATACGAACGATACATTTGTTATTTCAATCTATACCCGACCTTCAGGTCGATTTCCATAGTCTTGCATTCTGCCTGTACACATATCAACACTAATAAATTAGATTTTTAAACATTTATATTTTTAAACAGAGTATTTCACTCCATGAACCACGGTGAAGTTACAACAGGTGAGGAATACATAGAGTATACAAGACAACTTAGATCCATTAGAGCTTTCTTAAGCTTCAAGATAGCTACTGACACTCAAAACATGTCCCTGGAGTATTTTACACAATGATTCGCGCTCAAGACGGGATGATATGAATGCGCAAGCAGCTTTCAAGAGTGGTCCTGTTTTTGGAGAATACAAAACGGAGGAATATAACATCCCCACACTGCACCACATGGCCCTAAAGCGATATTGCACAGTAAATTAGAAAGTTTTTTTTTTACGACAAAAGAGAAGAAAGACGTGTTCACATGGCCCTGAAATCCTGTAAATAATCTGTTATATAAGTACAGAAGAAATCTCTGAAAAATGGCGATGAAAGTTTTGCACACATGGCCCTAGGATTCTTTTCACAATGAGAGAACGACGAGAAAATGCATGATAGACTGGAATTCCAAAACATTCATCCGAGCACATGGCCCTAAATATCTTACACAAATTGCTACAAACGGAAAAAAAAATATTCCGTACAAACATGACCCTATACATCTCACAATCATAGTCTTTAAAATGTCAAGCAGGAGACATTGTGCAAGATTAAACAAAATGTGTGCACGTTCAACATATGCACATTTTTGTCTGATATGTTGCAAATTGGAAGAGAAGCAAAACGTGCTCGAGCTCGAACTTTGTTCGCACTCGAACTCAAACACGAACTCTTTCTTAACAATTTAATACGAAAGATACATTTGTTATTTCAATCCATACACGGTACGCAGGTCGATATCTGTCGTCTTATTTTCTTCCTACACACAATAAAAATATAGACACAAAATTATTGACAATCAGGTTATTTATTTTTTCGATTCTACGGTTCTTGAACTCGATTACGAACTGGTACTCGTATTTCGTACTCGACCCCAAACACGAACTCGCACTCGTCATTTTTTTTCCCGGCTCGACTGGTGCACTTTGTTCGCTCTTGAGCTCGATACGAACTTTGGTCGGACTCGAACTCAACATGAACTCGCACTCGTTAACGGACGATACATTTTCTATTTTAATATATATAATAATAGGGACAAAATGTAATGATTGACACTAACTTTGTTCGTACTCCAACTCAACACGAACTCGTAATCGATAACGAACGATACATTGCTGTTTCATAATAATAAACCCCGGGTCGAACGAAATGATTAACAATCAGTTTTTTTTTCCGCTCGTAGAATTTCTCCTCATTGATATATTTTACCCTTGAGGATTGTTGCTTTTTAATTTATTGGCCTACGTAATCTTTTTTAAAGTAGTTGTCAATCGAACCGAGAGCGCGCTAGTACAGTGCTCATTTCGAATACATAATTATTTTTTTTCGAAATCGTACATTACCGACACCCAAAATCGTTGGCATTTAGAAACAAGTTATCTCAATTTATTTTGCAAATCCAAGCGGCGGGATTTTCTTTCCTTTCCCATCTGGTTCTTGGTAAGATTGTGTTTTAATTAAGAATCGCGAGGAGAGGTTCCTTGGAAAAATATAATTATTTTCTTTAACAATCTTTGTCCTCTTTACAAAACATAAAATCCTTCAGGTTTTACAACTTTATACATTGATAACTCTATAGTGTTTTCAATAGAAGCACCCGTCAAGGGTGGCGTATTTGATTCCATAGAAGCACCCATCAAGGGTGGGGTCTTTCTCGATAGTATCACCCATCAAGGGCGTTGTCTTTCGCAGTAGTAGCACCCATTAAGGGTGTCGTATTAATTAATACAGTAGTAGCACCCATCAAGGGCGTCGTGTTAATCAAAAGTAACACCCATCAAGGGTGAGGTTCTTCTCAATAGTACACCCATCAAGGGTGTGGTTCTTCTCAATAGTATACCCATCAAGGGTGTGTGGTTTTTTCTCAATAGTAGCACCCATCAAGGGTGTCGTCCTTCTCAAATGTAGCACCCATCAAGGGTGTGGTTCTTCTCAATAGTTGCACCCATCAAGGGTGTGTGGTTCTTCTCAATAGTAGCACCCATCAAGGGTGTCGTCCTTCTCAATAGTAGCACCCATCAAGGGTGTGGCTCTTTTCAATCATACTTTACCGACATTCCAATGGACATTATTCAACACAACAGTTTACAGGATTATTTCGCAAAAGTTGTAAAGGAATGCATAATGAACATCTTTACACCATTAATTCTTCAAGGTAATTACTTTGTCGTTATACAAAAATAATCAACAAACTTAATATGGTTGAGATGCGGCAAAGCTCAGGGCAATGCCTTTGATTTCTGTCGATAACATCTGCGAGGGTCCGTCTTCATCGCTGATTCTCCAGTTTGTATTATTGAAATAAAATCCAAAACGTTAAAACTTCAGCCCTTTTCATACTTCAACTGGTGTTATTATATTGCCAGTGCAGGATAACGTGGGTTAATAAGTTTCGTTCCCTCCCCAATTCCCAAAGTTCCTAATTTTCATGCAAGCTGCTACTTCCTCGCTTTTTGCAGCACGCTGAAGCTCCCTAAACTTTATTTGTGTTATTATTTTATTACTATCAGCTCTTTATACACTTTCATGTTTATATTTTATTTGACATAGCTTTGCCTTATTATTTTTCTTTAAAAAGGAAAACTTCATGAGTTTTTCTGAACTTATAGATTAAAAACTTCTAAAATACATTTTCATATTACTTTCCAGTTAATGTTTTTTTAGAAAAAGCTGTTTTTATGATTTTTATTCAGTAAAGGATACTTTTTTTTAACGATAATTATATTCTGAAGAGCTCAGTAGTAGTGATGAGTTGATAACATCAATTGTTTATTTTTTATCACTGAAGGTAGACAGCTATATCATCCAGTTTTAATGAATAAATTAACTGATTTGGTATCGGGAAATCTAAATATCAAGATATCGTCAACCAGTGAATAGTCATCTCTGGATGACGATATCCTACGAGATATCATCAACCCGAGAAATAACTTTCATGAGAAGATGACATCTCATTCACCCAAAAGATAAAGTCAACCCGAGAAATATCATTTTTCCTCGAGAAGACGACATCTCACCTAAAAGATATCACCAATCCGTGATGAAATATTATCTCGGAAAGACGATATCTAACCTACAAGACATCATCCACCGAGATATACTTTTTCTCGAGAAGATGACATCTGATCAACACGATATCTTCCACCCGAGAAATGTTTTCTTTCTTGGAAAGAGGATATGTTACCTACAAGATATCATCGACCAGAGATTTTTTTCTCGAGAAGACAACATCTCACCCTATACAAACAAGATATCACCAACCCGTGACGACACATTATCTCGGGAAGACGATGTCTTATTTACAAGATATCATCAACCCGAGAAATATATTTTTTCCTCGGGAAGACGGCATCTCACCTACAAGATATCACCAACCCGTGAATACTCTCTCGGGAAGACGATATCATACCTACAATACAATTATTATAACATCGAGAAAAATACCCCAAAGATGTCCTCCTATTTTATAAATAACGGATGCTCATCAACCCATGCATGTATAACTTTGGAGCTCGGTAACGTGTGCTTACTTATTAAAAAAAAAAAACACCAAAATTGATATTAACAAGAAATTTTCTGATATTGATAACATTGGGTTTTTTCCGATTAGAATGCACTACCTCGATATAGATTTTTAAGTGACCGCCGTTAATTATTCTTTTTTTAGAGATCAAGTTACGATTTGCCTGATGATTTTTACTGTGCCTCGAAAAGGTAATGTTTGTAACTTTGTAATTGTTTTGTTGAAGGATTTTTATAAGATAATTTTCACACCATGGCTGTGCCAGGTCACGCTCCCTTATGCTGCTGCTGGTGTGCTCGGCTGCCTACGCGCGCCATGTGCCTACACCCCCACCCACCCCGCCTTAATCCTAAACCTTAACCTGAATCGTGATAATTCATTTAATACAATCATAAATTTGCCTTATTTTTGCCCCCTTCCAAACGTCGAATTTTGCTGGTCCCGATCTCAACAGCAGGTCTTCTCCAATTCTTATGAGCTTCAAATAATTCCGTCGCCATCTTTAAACTCTAACTTTATACAATTATAATCAAAATAATTCAGCTCTTAATTTTTTGTCTGTTGTCCTCTTAAACTAAAAGTAGCATTTATAATACGCAAATAACCCTGAAGCTAATGGTGTAAAGTTCATTATGTTGAGCAATTTATACAAATTTGAGATCCGTGGATACACTGTCCATAAAATTGATTTTGGTCCACTGGAATGCCGCCCTATAATACTCTAAAATATAGTGTGCTTGCATTAAATAATTTCAGGTAATATCCACTGGCTCCGTTGTTAACTCCTCGAATTTATGGTGTTCAGGTTTCTCACTTCATCATTTAATGATTAAATAAAAGCTCAAAAATATTTATTCTGGTAAGTTTTAAACCAGTAATTTTAATACAATTATAACAAAAAGGCAAACCAAATTCCAAGGAACCCTCCATTCTCAACGAAAATCTAAACATGTTTACTCCAACGTTTGAGTAAACCGCTAAAACTTAAGCCCCTGCCTTGCTGAAATGTCTTTGAAAGTTTAGCAAAGACGGTGCACCTGGCCGCATACCGCGCGCGCGGCCTTTCAACTTATCGACCAATAAGAATCATCGGAGTCTACAAACACGCCCACACTGCGCCGGCCACGAGCGGCTCACGTGCACTCGCTCTCGACGTCGCTTTTGAAACTGCGTGAAATATTATGGCAATGCACAAAAGGCATGTACATGTATACATTTTTGACAAACAAATTGGCAGGCATTCACATGCAAATTACTCTTAATCAAAAGGGCTTTCGCCTACAGGAATGGCATTTCAACGTACAATAGTCAGCAATGCGAAAGACAAACTCAATGTATAGGAGACTCAAAATGGACATCCTTTGTTCGTAACACACATGTATCGTGCTCATTCTAATTTCTAGATAACATGAAAAAAAATTTGCAACCTGACGCCACTTCAGCGGTTGTGTACAAAGTCTATGGAGAGTCTATGAAGTATTTCCTAACAAAAAAGGAAATGTTTCTCAGTCCCAGATTCATGTCTTATCATCATTTTTGCAATGACTGACCTTCGTTGAGATAATATATGAAGAAAAAAGTGGCGTCAGGATGCAATATTTTTTTCAGATATATTGAAAATGAGATACCTAAACAGAAGAATTGCAGAATTTTGTATCGTTCTGTGTGACCGGGGGAGAAGATAAATTTTCACTCACCTCGATAGTCCCTTATTTAAAGTTGGACTTACCCCGACGAACTCCAATAGCTTGACTTCAGTATTTTCCAAAAACGTCATTCAGATCATTCGACAAAATAATGAGTTCACAATTCCTTGTGTCCATTTAGTTCAGTTCAGCACAAAATGAGCATTCAAAAGAATGCAGTTGCGAAGTCCAGTTCAGTTCTGTAAAACAAAAGCTATGACAAGTTCTGTAGGCCTACAGCATGCAGAGTTCAAGTCAGTTTTCAATATGGGTGACGACGACGTAACATGTGACTGCGTCGAAATGTTGCAGTGACCCCGTAAACGAGGCCGGTTTTTCTGGTCGAATTACAAGACTCCAAACGTCCAAATTCGATGGGTTTTTTTCGCGCCCATGACGACTCCAGGGTATGATGTACAAGTTTCCGCGTTGGAGGCTTGAAGCTGGACGGCAGACTCGGAGGTTAAAGTCTCAGGTTTTGCTTGTGAAATTTGAGGCAATTTTTTTGGTGACTGACCAAAAACAGCGGGAAGACATTGCGAGCTGCCAGTGGCCGCGCTCAACGTCCGTTGACCACGTTCTCGGTAATATTCCACGGCGCAATGATATGGAGGTGAAAAGTGTCGTTTTTTTTTATATCGCTGGATGTTGCTCCGGGGTCTATGCGTTGGTTTGGGTGAGGCACTCAGTATGTATTTCTCCGCATACTAATTTTCTCTTCTTAGACCTTTTTAAGCAAAATGCCAAAAATTTCTTTGTGAATGGAAATTGTCATTTTAAGAAAAAGAAACAAATATGAAGGAATAGTCTTTCATTTCCAGATGGAGTAGCATCAATTTCGGGGGAATTAAAAAATGCCCTATTTTTTTTTTAAAGACGGGAGGCCGAGAACATACATTCCAGGAAGCATCCGTGACGTAGCACGCGTGGCTCGCGTGGCCTGTCTCTCATTGGTCAGAAGTATGTAGGTGACGTCTTTCCGTCAATCTAGCCAATTTGATTGGATTGGATTGGTCTGATAAAAAAATATTAGCAGATGAAAAATTTACAGGGCGACGTTTTAGCTGACTTTCGGCTAGATTTGACAGACAGTTTGAAAAACAAAACCGAATAATCAAGCAGAAAATCTAGCATGAGGAAACTTTTAGCAGGTTTCTACCAGAATTTTGTAAAATCGGTGATCCTAGTTAAAAAAAAAAATAGCAGATTTTAATTTGAACGTGCTTCAATCACTTGAAACAAACCCTTGAATAGCGGGGATAGGCAGGCATGAGTCCTAGCGTTGATTCCCTGACGTGTACGACTACACAGGCAACCCTTTTACATCATGACCCATCAGCAATTATACTTCCTGTTTCACTGATCTTCCCCTGTATATGATCTTTACTCAATGCTTTTACTTTTAAATTTGCATAAGCCTCGCCTTCCCCCCCCCCCTAAAAAAATGACTCGATATACTATAGGTTTGAGTCCCAGCCAATTTCCCGAAATGTTCATTCACTTCTGAAAATCGATCATTCGTTTTCGTCTGAATTTGAATGCAGATCAAACTGGGAACTTGCATAGGGTCTCATCATCCTCTTAAAAAATCCTACTTATGCCCAACCCGACCCAAAACCTTGATAACTACTGCTTTGGTCGTTTTGTTAAGTGCAGTGCATAACAACTCTCTGAAGAATGCAAAGCCTCCCACCATTGCCCCAAACGTTATGACTATGAATGCAGTGTATTAACCCCCAAAAAAACGCACGAAATGTACAACTTACAAAGTTACTCGGTTCGCCAACTGCTGCAAAATGTTAATGAAAACTCTTTTGACACTTAATAGCATCTTTGTTTCAAACTCAGCTGGTAATATCGAACTCGTTATTTTTGCAAAACGAAAATAGTGTATGAAAAAAGGTTGACATTTCTAACCTAAATCTCTCTGCATCCACGCACCATGCACGCACGTACCTAGCCTTCGCGCGCCCAGTTTCCGCACGTGCAATAAAGACAAAACCGGAAACAGTCGTCGTATTTTGTAAGCTATTTTTAGCAGCAAGAACTGTGCAACTTGAACTCGCATATACAAATTTGTGTAGAGTGGTCTTGACGAAAGCCACACATTTTGGTTGCAAAAGGCGGGCAATTTATTCAGTTTGTGTTCTCAGCCTACCTCAGCAATGGCAAGAGATGCTGGAGGATCATTTCTATGTGGTTTTGGTCGTGCGAGCTGTCAGAAATTCTTCGCGATCTGTTTGCTTTCGTTGTTGTTGAGTCATGTGACTCTTGGCTGTCTTGCACAGCCATCCGCAAAGGTAAATTTACCGTGTAGGCCTATTGGTGTTTAATACATAGCACTAGCCCCACGCACTATTTATAGGACACTAGCATGACTAAAGTCATGAAAGTGGGGTATTCTTGCCAGTTTGGATAGATATTAGTTGATCCAGAATATTAATTTATTTGTCAATTTTGTATTTTAATAGATAATAGCCTAGTTAGACCTATTTAAAGGGAATATACATCATTTGCTTTTGCTGTAATTTTCAGAAATGGATGGGGGGAAATTGGGGGGTTGGAAATATATAGCAAATATAGTTACACTGACTTTTTTGAGGTTTTGGGTTCGAAAATGCTATAAAAACCAAGGAAAACAATCATTTTCTTGTAGTCTGGTTCCCTGACTCCATATAAGAAGAAACAGAGCAGTTTACATATATTGGGGAATTGTAAGGTCAGGGAACCAGTCTATAGCTGGCTTGTACCCGTTCATAGATGTGTAATCGATTGCAAACAAGTGCGATGGTCAACTGAGGCCAGTATTTGAAAAAAAGCCAGTTTTTTCCAACGCTGATCGGCCGATCAGCGTTGGAAATTGATACAAAAATACCATTTTTCTTGAAAATGACAGTAACAGTATACCAGGTGCCATGATTTTACAGGATGCTTTACACTGTCATTCACTAACAGTCCAGCAAGGTATTTCAAAAAGATTTGGTAGTTTTATTTCTTGATGTTTGCAAATGTTGTATTTTCCCTTTAATTAACCTAAGGCCAAATAAAAAAAAAACATGTTTAGGGTCCCTGCTCCCTAATTTATTTCTTTTCACACCAAAAAATGTATATAAATTTTAAACAGTGACATCATTCTGGCCTCTTTGTCTATTGCATCTAGTATAAAGCTGGTACATATCATTCCTGCGTCCAAGTGGCAGCCATGTAAAAAACAAAAAAAGATGCCGACCATCTTGAAAAATAGCTTGGTCAGGCCGCTATTTTGGAAGAAGAAAAAAAGGGCCGCCTTTTTTTTTTACTTGGCCTAATAATTAATTTTTTCTCCTTTTTATTTATTTAGTTAATTGCCTTTTTGGGGGAGGGAGGTAGTCCAAGTGAGTTGGACCCTACAAATCAACTTTTTCAGTTTTGGAAAAGAAAAAATAGTGGCCAGGATAAAGGTAGCTGGCAGGGACTAGGCCTACAAACTTTATTTTTTCTTACTCTGGTCTCTGTCTAAATAAATAAATGTTCCCTAAAATAAATGTTCCCTAATATTAGGGTCATAGCCAGTCCAATAAAACTTAAAAGTAGATGATTGTCGTAATTTGCAACTTTGTTTGTTTTCATCCATAGGTGAATCCCTCCATTGCATCACAGAGGCCCATTTGGAGAGCAGGGGAGGCAGAGGTAGACATCTACCGCATTCCCTTGCTCAGTTACACCCCTGGAGGGCGCCTGCTGGCCGTTGCTGAGGCACGGAAGTACACTGGGGGAGACGCTGGGCCTAAATTCATGGTGATTCGTCGATCCTTGGACGAACTGGGTAGGAATTGTATACATAGATTCCTACATGTACACCTACCGGTACATGTCTGCAACGAAAAGAATTTTGGTATCATCCAAAGTTCCTCCTACAGTACGTAGCCACCCCCCCCCCCCCCCCTTCTCCCAGTGGGGAGGGGGCTATTTTTTCCCCTGTTTTAAAATTCTGTCTGCAACTTTGATTTTAAACTTCAAGTTTACCAAGATTGGTAGTGAAGTCAATTCATGAGTCTATCACAAATATATAAACTCAAATAAACTCGTAAGTAAGGTGATAATTACTGGGAAATGACCAATGACAAAGGAATGCCTCTGTCGCAAATTTGGTTGAATAGCTGGACACTGAAGGACTTCGTGACTGACTTGTGACTGACTTTGAAGGACTTGTGACTGTTGCGACCGACTTGTGAGGACTTTGTGACTGACTTGTGAGTTGTGATGGACTTGTGACTGACTTGTGAGGAGTTGTGGCAGACTTGTGAGGACTTGTGACTGCGACTTGTGACTGACTTGTTAGGAGTTGTGAGGACTTGTGACTGACTTGTGAGGAGTTGTGAAGACTTATGACTTACTTGTGAGGACTTGTGACTGTTGCGACCGACTTGTTAGGACTTTGTGACTGACTTGTTACTGCTGGGAGTTGTGATTGACTTGTGAGGACTTGAAGTTAAGTTGTGACAGACTTATGAGGACTTGTTTCAGACTTGTGAGGACTTGTGACTTTTACTACAATTCTGAATCCGTCCTACTTCAGCTGTGTGACAAAAATAAACAACTTCAGTCTAATGTGCCTTGTACCTTATGAAATCCTAGGTGATGAGTGGGAGCCAATGCAAGTCATCGTGGATGACGGCTACCTCACTTTTGATGGTCTCAACCTCGGCAATGTCATCGTTGATGACGAGAAGGCCATCATCTTCATCATGTATACGGTCTGCAACCATCACGATGAGTGCGACGTCACCAGCACCATGCTCGTCAGTAGCCTTGATGATGGGGTGACGTGGTCTAAAGCCATGAATATCTCCGAGCAGATTGGAACTCAGGTTTTCTCGCCTGGCCCTGGGTTCGGCTTTCAGGTACAGTCAGACTTTCTGGTTTAGACTCCATTCGTCCAAAACTGTACTTACTTATTTCCATTCCTAAATATCTGAGGCTTACTTCTGGAAACACTAAGACGGGTCTTAGTGAGGGTAACTCGTCTTAAGTTGCGACTCGTCCTAGGATCGATTTCACCAAACTTAAGATGCATTCAACACGTCCTAACTTCCTAAACAACACGGCTGAACTTGACTTAACTTAAGATCGGTCTCAGGGTCGTCTTATCTCATTAATTTGTACATCTTCTGAAAATCGACATCTGTACACTGTATCTTTTGTACATCTTCTAAAGACGACTGTTGGCCTACAGTTGTAGTTTTGAAAAAGAAAACCTCTATAGAAACAGATTTGAAAAGATTTCTGACACCTGAGTAGTTTTTAATAAAAAATAGCGTATTTACAAAATTAAATTATACGCCAATACCTCGTCGACTTTTTAAAATAGAGTGATAAACGGGGAGCAAGAATGACTCTATTGTAGCATGTGCAGAACTACCTTGCGTGTGAAAATTATTGAGTAGCATAATGTTTCTGGCGAAAGTTTGTATTCTATGCATGCGTGCGGGAAGTTTTTTTCCGTTTCTTTTCAATGACTGTTTTGTCAAGCGGTAAAAACAAACGTGAAACAGTCATCAAATTGTCAGTTTGATGAGTCTTTTTTAAGGTGGGTTTAGTGAAATCGTTCTCAGGATGTGTCTTAGCTAAGATCGATCTTAGAGCGGGGGCTCGTCTCAAGTCCTAAGATGACTCACAAGATAAGACGAGCTTCATCTAATGGACTGTGTGTAATCGTCTTTTTGGATTGTGTGTAATCAGTAAGATGTTAAGGCTCGTATTCCTGATGTTACTTTGTTTAGCTTTATAGCTGTCATAGCCAGAGTTCATCATTTGCAGCTGTCCAAAAAGTAACTGGCATAATTATTGTTGAAAAACATTCTTGGCTGAAAGATAGTAAGGAGACTTAACTCCCTGTGAAATTATTTTTTCTGGCAAGCTGTCATTTTGAAGAAATCAACGAAAGAAGGCCTTTCAAACGGTGCTTCAGAAGCACCGCTGGCCCAATTCAAAACACGATTCAGCAACTTTTGATTTGAAATCAAGATCCTAGAATGTTGTTTTTCCTCGAAAAATGCAGCTGAAGCTAAGCTGAAACTTCATCAGATTGGTTGTTCAAGCATCCTTCTTCAGATATTGAGCACTTTTGTTGCTTTAAACGAACAAAATGCACAAATTACAAATGATAGACTGTACCTTTAAAACTTTATAGGTGCAATCACTTTTATATATTGAACTACACTGTCGGAAACAATAAACGATGCATAGTTATAGCTCCACGGTTTAAGCAGTGAACTTCACGTTATATTTGTACATACAAGATCGGTGGTCTTTGGAAGTTAACATCATGAATTTCAATAACCATACTTTACCGAAACTTTTTCCCTCAGAAAAAGTATGCCCCCAACAAAGGTCGGCTAGTCTCCTGCGGTCATGGTAGCTTGTACTCAGACGGCATCTATTGTCTGCTGAGTGACGACCACGGCATGACGTGGTTTTGGGGCGGATCCATCCTGGGAATACCGTACGGGCAAAAGAAAGTGGAAGGCGACTTTGTACCAGACGAGTGTCAGGTGAGTACTTTTTGCGGCACTTGTTTGTGTGACAAGAGTATGATGGCCGATTTACATTTAAAAAAGTAAAGTCCATCACCTGGCGCAGATCCAGGGGGGTGGGGGGGGGGCTGTCGGGGGTGCACACACCCCCTTTTCCTTCAGAAAAAAAGCAAGATATAAAGAAGGGAGAGAGACTCAAAAAAAGAAGAAAAAAAGAGGGACAGGCAAAATTAATAGGGCAGTTCACGTCTGACGGTGAACTGCTAGGATTACTTGCACATAAGACAACAATTATTATTGGGGGTCTGTCATACGTTTAGTAAAATTTAAAAGCGTTGGGACTCAGAACTGCGACCAGACAGCACCCGTACGATAAGACTGAGGGCGTGCGGGACGAGACAGAAGGCGCATGACGAGACACAGAGGGTGCCGTGACAAGACACAGAGGGTGCCGCAACGAGACCAAAAAGGCAGAGAGTGGGTGGTCAGATATTGCCTGAGATCGCACCACTGAGCATCTAGAATCTAAATTTTCCGCAAAACCCCATGCTCGCACTTGCAGTACATCATGTCCCTCCCCCTTTGGCCTTCGGTGTATGCATCAAAACTTGTGTTCAACATTTGAGGCTTGTAAGTTGTTACATTTCACGCCCCCTCCCCTCTTTTGGAAACTCCTGGATCCGCCCCTGGTCATGGGCCAATATGCTGATCAGGTCGGCATTTATCTTCAGTTTCAGTGGCATGAAACCAGATTGAATATTTCTATTCCCCCTAGATGGGATGCCAGTCTATCCCAGGTTACTTCCCAGCTAAAACCGGTACCCATTTATACCTTGGTGGACAAAGGCAAGTGGGGGGTGAAGTGGCTTGCTAAAGAACACAACATATGGCCAGCAGCTGGATTCAAACCCTTGCCCCTCTGATCATGAGTCATGAACCCTTACCACTACACCACACTCTCCCCCGTACTTTTGATTGAATTGTTGGATTGGAGTGATTAATTTAGCTACTCTAAGCCTTCGCGCAGTTTTTCTGATCAATCTGCCCATGTGCTTCCGTACCTAGGGTACCTAGTGGAGTGCTGTGGCCTCGTGGTTAAGGGCACTGATTCGTGGTCTGTGGGTAAAGCTGCAGGTTGTGGGTTCGAGTCCTGGGCGTGGTCATGGTGCGTGTGCCCTTGGGCAAGGCACTTTGTCACTCATTGCTTCTCTCCACCCAGGAGTAAATGGGTACCTGTGAGGGCAGAGATGGTTATTGTGATTGAATTAGCTTCCTTGCGTCTAACAGGCAGCATCGAGCTGTATACTCCCCAGGGAGCTGAGATGGTATTTGGAATGTTTCATGGGCCCAATGAGCAGGGGTAATAATGATGTAGCGCCTTGAGCACCAGTCCTGGTGGATACGTGCGCTTAATAAATATTCACTATTATTATTATTATTATTATTATAGGGTGTTGAGCTCCCCAACGGCACGATCATGATCAATGCACGCAACCAGTACCGCTTCAAATGCTCCTGTCGCATAGTAGCCTGGAGCTTTGACGGCGGTCAGACGTTGCCTATCCAAGACGTGTATCAGGTGGACGCGTTGATAGAACCCGCCTGTGCTGCAGGCCTGCTGTACCACCGCGATGTGCTGTTATTCTCAAATCCTAAAAGCACCACAGCTAGTAAGTACCACTTTGGGGTTATCTACAGCATCAGCTGCTGAATGCCTTGTTGGCAGGGGTCAGATTTGTCAGGATTTTGCCTGTTCTCAGGATTTGTAAAGAATCCCTTTTGAGTTCTTGAGGTTCAACTGTCAAAGTGCTTTTACCTATGAAAGTTTATATAGCAAAAAAAGTACAGTAATAGGTACTTTATGTGGAACCTTAATTTAGGCAGAAACAGACATGTTTGTGGCCCATGGCGACCCTCAAATCCTCTGCCTATTATTTTGAGGTTTTTGTGTCGCCTAAACAAAGTTTTTGGAGACACTTACCAGTCCTAAATTCCTTATGACCAAAGGACTGTAGTTCGGTTAAGTTTTAGAGAGAAAAAAATTAGGAAAAAAAAATGTTCTACGTGCTTTCGTGGATTTTGATAAAACTTGGATGTGGTGACCCTTGGGTGGGAAGACACAATTCTTCATCGGATTACCGAGGTCAAAGCTCATGTGGGGGTCAACAGAGGTCGTGGTTCAAATATGCTTCACTTGTTTCTTTGTATACAGAATTTGATGGATTTTAATGCAAGTTGCATGGAGTGATTCTTGGGTTGGGGTTCATCACAACTCTTTCCAAATTGGAGGTCAAAGGTTATGTAGAGGTCATTTGAGGTCCATGTTTAAAAATCCACAAAGTGAAGAATTTTTAAGCACACAAAACATATGGGAATCGACCAGGTGACACACGTGATCCGCGGATAACTCGTTACATTTTCCCCCAATCTAACCTCTGTGTTTGATGAGACACGTATTCATGCTTGCGTTTATGTCACTGCAGGAGTGGACCTCACTCTACAGTGGAGTTACGACAACGGAACGACCTGGGGCGGCGAGTATCAGATCTGGGATAAAGCCAGCGGGTACAGCACCATGACGGCTCATCCGGGAGCTTCACAGTACATCTTCATTCTCTTTGAGAAGGGCATCACGTCGTCAACCGAGTCTATTGAGTTTGTACGTGTGAACTTGTATGAGGACGTTTAATCGAGATTCCAGTTTAAACCAACGAAGTGAGAATCAACGAAAACAAATTCATCGGACAAAGACTGCTCTATTTTGTATTCTTCAGGACCACGTGAAGATAATCTGTGCATTACATTTTAAAGAGGTTGTGGAATGCTCGAAGACATTTCCGTCATTTTCGGGTATATGTAGCCTAAGGTGTGATGAAATAAAAACGACTATTGTTTCTGTCATGAAATGAGTACAAAAGGTACTTTTGAGAGCTGTTTTTCAGGTCCAGTTTCGACCCGAATGTGCAACTGTGTAAAAGTCGTCGTTGCGGGCAGCAAACAAAACACAGTAAATCGTGACGTAATAAACAGGACTCCCGATGCACAGTAGCATACACGAGTCCTGTTTATTACGTCACGATTTACTGTGTTTTGTTTGCTGCCCGCAACGACGACTTTTACACAGTTGCACGTTCGGGTCGAAACTGGACCTGAAAAACAGCTCTCAAAAGTACCCTTTGTACTCATTTCATGACAGAAACAATAGTCGTTTTTATTTCATCACACCTTAGGCTACATATACCCGAAAAATGACGGAAATGTCTTCGAGCATTCCACAACCTCTTTAATGTAAGTTTTATCTAAGCCTTATTCTTGAGGGTATGAGGGCGCTATAATGACGTCATTTCTGGGGATATAAAAAGATGTGAATTTTACGTAAGTTTAGTTACTGCTACAGATCATAAATTACCTTTTTTATGACATTGAGGTTTTTTTTAGATTTGAGTAAAGTTATATTTATAACTGCCTCAATAAACAGGAGTTTTCTAGTGTTTGTATGCCCAGAAAATGGCAGCACCCTCATCCAACAAATGTGGTCTGTCAGCAGTTGACTGTTGTATAGAGTTTAAGGATGAAAACAAATTCTGCGTTTACGTCAACGCCCTAAAAATTATCCAGGGAGGTAGGTAGAAAAATAATTGTTCTTTTGTAAATCTTGTTTTATGGTGGTCTGTCTGTCTTTTGTGCTTCGTTTTCATTAGGTATCTTTAACAGTATTCTGTGTAATAATTATATTTATGTTTAATTGACCAAGAACACACAAAAGAACTTGCATAGAGAATTTGTTTTTTTTTATTTTCATGTCATTTTATATTTTTAGCCAAATGTGATAATAACAAGGTTAGAGGTCGGCATTTGACCTAAAAGAATTCGAGGTTGGTCAGGGCACTATAAACACACACTTTTTTTTACCTACAATTTTCTACCAGTTTTAAGTACGATCCTGCGTCAATCATGTACTATGTATTTGTATTTTTTGATATTTTTACTTTGATGAATGGATTCATATTTTGCATGTTTTTGTAATGAAGTGGTCCCTATTATTTTTGTCTTGCCTTGATTGTTGAAAAAGTATTGGTTATCACAAAAGGCCTCCAACGGTGATGCGATTTCTTTTGGCAGGCTGCCTATCTTTTGAAGTGCATTTAGTATTTTTCAGGTACATTTTGTGCACGTTTTCATCATAACAGACATGATCAGCAGGTTACAAAGTTGGAAAAGTGTTTCACACACACTACAGTGAATTCATTTTTTTTTTTTTAGATTTGTTTGATTTTTGTAAAAATGAAATTCAATTGAAGCAACAAAATTGCTCAAATCTGACGTTGGGTGTGTAACAACTAACCTGTTGTAGTTTTAGCACAGTGGCTGCTATGCATTTAGAGAAATCAGAGTAATCATATGCAATATTTTTGGGGTCTTGTAAACGGATTCCGTAGCTGAAACCAATTTCAATTATTGTTTTCTTTCGAACAATTTGGTGCAATTATCAATGTTCCTACGTGTACATGCCTTTAAAGTGTCTTTTTGTTGATGGCACATTATGTATATAAGCAGAATACTGCATTCTTTGTCTGCACACAGAAGTCAGTCTACATCATAAAACGTTCATTTCCCTTTTCTATTTAAATTCATTTTTATTCCCAGAGAAATTGAAAATTGACACACATACTGACTTTCAAGAGTACCAATGTTTTAGATCGACGCTCATGGCGATAGCCATAAAATTATATTATATGTATAGCACTATTGTGATAATGTACTTGGTTAAATATCTGTATATAATTTGGATGATTGGATGAACTACTGGTAAGAAACTGTGATTGTTGGGATGGGAAAGGACTTGTTTGACATTTTTGTATGTAACATTGAAAAATAAAGATTGACATTCCAAAGTTTTGTGTGTATAGATCTTACTCTATACTTTACTGAGAAACTTATTTTAAGGTACATGGATTTTTTTTATAGGTCTAGAGGCAGCAGCAAATCGCTTTATTTGAAATTATAAAAAAAAAAAGCTAAGAAATCCGACAATGAATGCTGTATATAGTCCGAGGATCAGACTTTCACTAGTGCAGAGCCTGGCATGTTAAATGTTATGCTAGCCAATCGGATTCACCTTTAGAACTTGTGATGTCATTTAGAGCAGCGGCCAAAGCTGTTGATTGGTCAATAGGCTGCCATGTTTTACTCGAACAAAATGGGGTTACCAAAGATCGCCGTTTGCAAGTCAGCCACGTCCCTTAGACAACCCTATGGAATTTTGTTCGTCAAGTTTTGTTCGTCTCAGATTTTGGGCGTACCGCGTCCATTTTTATATCCTGTAATTGGACAATATCTCACAAGCTGCGTTGACGCCATTCCACCGCGATAGGTTAATAGAAGGTGCACACTGAATGGTAAGAACCCGGAGGTCAACACGCAGTGTAGCTTTTCATACTCTGCCTGCATATTATAGACGCCTGCCGTCAGCAAGTTTCTATTTCATAGACTACCATATGTTAACGTTGTGCAAACCCTAACCAAAACCGACCCGAACCGAAACTGCCTTCAGGTCAGGTTGGGACGGTTTATCCAATAAACACATTTTTGAACATAAAAGTCCTAAACTGAACACTGTCCTCCTGAAATGACATCGCAGCAACAATCCGTCAGTTGTCCGAATAATTACGGCAATTTATTTAAACCTTCAAAGAAGTCCATATTTCAATCAAACTAACCAAGAGAAATGTCAAATAGTGTCATACCTCTAAGGGAAGTAGAAAGTAGAAAAATCATCTCATGGACCCTTCAAGATAATACAAAATACTGAAGCTAGACTTGAGATCAAGTACTGCCATACCAAGGTCGCACTTTCAGCTGCTGGAGTTTCTAGTATAAAACAAACTTGGTTGTGTAGAGTTATTATTTCTGCAAGGTTCCTCGCACGTTCTTTCTGTCCCATCCTTGGAAGATAAATTAATGTATCTGCATTTCACTTTCTGGCGTCCTTGCAATTGTCACATGCATCCTCATTTGATATCCTCACGATTCCTTTGTCTTGTCAATCATTTACATGTGAAGATAAACACATTACAATCGTACTTTTCCTGTCATCTCTAGGCTTCTCTCCAATTCTTCGCCAACTTCCTCGTCGGCGCTATGCACTCTAATTAATGTACCTGCATTTCAGTTTCTGGCATCCTCGCAATTGTCGCAAACATCCTCATATGATATCCTTAAACGATTCCATTGTCTTGTCAATCGTTTACGTTTGAAGATGAACACTTTGCAATCTTACTTGTCTTGCAAACTCTCTAGGCTTCTTTCCAATTCTCCAACTTCCTCGTCAGAACCACAGACTCCATGTAATCAGATCCCACCAGTTCGTGCACATCCAGATGTAAAAACAAATACTACAAGTAAAACTTGCGTGATCCCCCTTGCATACTGGCAGTTTGCATACATGAACAGGCAGTTAGTTAGGACAATTTTTAGTGGACCTATCCAAAATGGAATGTGTCATTACTAGCAACAGGGATTAGCAAAGAAATTGGTGGGCAGCTGTGTTAGTCAGGCAGGGTTGTGTCACTTGTGTGTGCCTCTAAGTGAAAGTTCTTTCACGAAATTAGAGAAACAAAGTGACAAAAATCTTTTGCTACCTAGGACCAAGGCCTGTGGAGGTCATGACATGTTGCCTGAGTATAATCACTTTACCAGGTACCATGAGCAATAACCACATGTCAAGTTTGGTCGAGATTGATGACTAAACTTACACTGAACCTTACCAAAGCTGGCTGGCTCATTTTGCAGTAAGTACTACATGCACAAACACACACGGACACACGGAATACGCGATCGCAATATCCCCCTGTCCGGCTTAAAAGCCAAGGGGATAAAAAAGCCTTGTGTATTCCGCTCCATACACACCGACCCAAGCAAGCACACAATGTCCAGCACTGTGGCACAGCCTGATATCCTGCAACTGGACAGAGTCCATGTCTTGTGCTTCCTCAAGACGTTCCAGCCAGGAACTCCAAAAACTCTGTGCCCATCTCGTTGTCGTCACTGTCATCGTCCTCGTCCATGTTGAAGCCATCAACGGCAAGGGCGTCATTGTCATCTGCTTCCTCGGGACCGTCTTCTATGTCATCATCATCTTCATCTTCAACATACTCCTCATCCATATCTGCATCCTCCATGTCAACACCTCCTGCCTGAGATGTCGACGGCCTGGAGGAATCATCTCCATCTTCCTCAGCCGTGCCATCTTTGATTGTATAAACAAGGAAAAAAGTGAGTGAGTTTGAAGCATGATTCCCTCATTCAGAAATACCTAAGACAGTTTACCAATTCCAAGTGGTCGAGAGCCAGTCACTGCTGCGTTCTGCGCCACATTGCGCAGTATTGCGGCGTGTGCGTGCAATTTCCATATAAGGAGATTTGTAGTACTATGTGGCTTGTGATTCGTCTCCTGAATGGCTTGTGATTTGACTTGTGACTTTTTCGGACTTGTGATATTACTTGTGACTGGCTTGTCATGGGACTTGTGAATGGCTAGTTGTTTGCCTTGTGAAGTACTTGTGATATTACTTGTGAGTGGCTTGCGATTCGACTCTCAAATGGCTTGTTATTTGACTTGTGACTTTTGAAGGACTTGTGATATTACCAGTGACTGGCTTGTGATTCGTCTCGTGAATGGCTTGTGATTTCTCTTGTGACTTGTGAGGGACTTGTAATATTACTTGTGACTGGCTTGTGATTCGTCTCGTGAATGGCTTGTGACTTGTGAGGGACTTGTGATATTACTTGGGACTGGCTTGTGATTCGTCTCATGAATGGCTTGTGATTTCTCTTGTGGCTTGTGAAGGACTTGTCATCGGACTTGTGACTGGCTTGTAACTGACTTGTGATGGGAACTACGATTGAACTTGTGATGTGTAAGATTGCAACTCTGCCTCCTGCCTACCTTCTGTGAGTGCCTCCTGCTCCAACGTCTTCTGCAACTTCTCAGTCAGGATAGACCTCATCTGATCCAGGACTTCCGTCTTGAAGTACCCGACGGGTCCCCCCTGATCCGTTTTGACACTACCCGCCCGAATCATGGCCTGGATCTCCTCAACGTGGATATCACACAGCTGGTAGAACATGTTATTGTAGGCCGGGACCAGACCTTCCTTGAAAATGAAGTAGGCTTCCTTGGAAGGGAAGGAAAGACAGAATTGGTAAAATGATAGACAGTGTATTTCATTGTGTGGGTATGATAATGCTTGCATGCCCAGACCTTTTTAAATGGAGGGTACAGTCGACTCCCGTTATAACGAGGTCCAGTGGACTTTCACAATACTGTCGTTATAGCCGGAACCTCGCTAAAACCGGAGCGCAGTATTCGTTGTGCACAAGGTACGGTACATGTGTTGGTATTTACGTCTGTTATTAGTGTATATTATATATTTAACTGATGGTGATGAATAAATGAAATAAATAAAATACCTTTAAGGGAACATTGTTTAATATTTGAGGACCTGAATCTGGAGGAAAAGGCATCATCGCTGAGAACAATCGTGCGGAGTGACATTTTGCTTTCATTTTGCATTTGCTGGAATCGGCCATTTGCATTGGGTCGGCCAAAATCGTCGTAATAGCCGAAGTCTCGTTATGTCCGCGCCCGTAATAACCAAATATTTCCCCATAGTAATGTACACAAATTGATCGGGACTGGGAGAATGTGCTCGTTACATCCGAAATATCGTTATGACCGAGCTCGTTATAACGGGAGTCGACTGTATATCATTTGTCATTTGTGCATCTTTTTCATTTGAAGCAACAAAATTGCTTAAAGTAAGCTTCTTAACAATAATTAAGTCAGTTACTTTTTGGATAGCTGCAAATGCTCTACCCTTCCTTCAAATCGCTGCACCACTACCTTATGCACCCCGCTTTCCCCACTGATGTAAGCATGCAAAAACTCCCAACAGTACCCAAGAAATTTGGCCATGGTAGGAACACGCAATTAAAAGGTTTGCATCTGCACCATGTGACAAAAATCTCTCCAGGGAGGAAAATCTCTTTGTGAGTTTGTTCGGTTCGGAAAAGAACCTGTGGAACCCAACCTTTCAAACAGTACACTCTGCCCATCATCAAGAGACCAGTCAGCTATTCCCAGTCTCTCGATGACAGGCAGGGCACAACGTCCACTTGTACCTTTCAGAACCATACAACCTCACAAAGCGCTTTCTCGTCAAATTGTGCAACTACAATCAAACTCTTATTTTCCTTTTTTCTCTCTTTATTTATCTCCATGTTTATTCACGTTTGAAGACGTCATCGGTTTTTGAATCAAACACTGCTTTGTTTTTTTTTCTTCTTTTTGCCGTTAGCTATCGTCGTGTAAGTCTTTCGTCTTGTCTGTCTCGTCCGTGTGTCGTTATCATGTTGTTTTTCTGTTGTTAGTGTTGTCTGTAAGGGCTGTTTCCTACAAGCCTCGGCTTACTTAAACAGCCCCATACTCCTTACTTTCTCTTGTACAGATATTGAAATAAGTTTATCATTTCTTCAAAGCGCATTTTGCTTTTATTATTTTTGAGACAAATTTATTGATTTCGTTATTTTGCTATTTACCAGTCTTTCTTTTATTTATGGATGTATTCTCTAAAGGAGTGTGGAATGAATGTCTTCTTGAATTGAATTGAATTGAATTGAATTATTGCCGACTTCACTACGCACACCTTCAAATCTTCTATAATGTTTATGGAATGTTTAGGATGGACATAGATACCTTCTCAGCCATTGTTTTCTGTTCTTGCCTGAACTGGCTGTGCCTTGCGGGTCTGGCGGTTCTAAACCGGCTGTAGCAGGTGCTCTTGAAGCGTTGTGTTTTATCGACCGGCATCACTGATTTGCTGCTGTACAAAACTACAGGAGTGAAAACAGATTCTTTTTAAATGCAAAAATAGGATTTTTTCTTTTTTTTAAATTACGGCTAAAGGACAGGATATCTACAGCACTTTCTACACTGAGGTTATTTCAATTAAAGGAATATTGTTTTTCGAAACGATATCTTCCTGTACTTTTGGCAAATTTGTTGAAATCAAGGAGACTGACCAAAACCACAATATCAATCAAAGAAGTCCAATATGGAAATGCCAGTCCTCGTTAAATAGTCAGGGCTGGCCCATCTATATCTGACCTGTTTCTTTCTTCTCCTTTTTTTTAATTACCTGCTACAATATCCGTTTGAACTAGATCCCTTTTTAATCTCTTGCCATGCTAACGCAGGAATTCCGCACCTACCCTGCAAGCAAAAAGCCCTTGGTTCAGATCAAACCTACATCTGCTTGATATTATGTGAAATTGTCTACTATAAGTAGGAAGTGCAGATTCTTGTCTTTTAACCAACCCTGCCAGACGCGACAGAGTCCATCAGGTGGAAAAGAACTGGTGCACTTTCATGCATTCAGCTACCAACACCAGTGCATGAGCGGCCAGCTCTGAAACAATAAGAGCTCAGTCCCATTAAACAATGTCTCAGTTGTATCCTGCTGCCTGCGGTGTCCACAGACTCTGAGGCAGTGTGGCCCTGAAAGTTTTTCCCCTGATGGATCTTGCTACATTTGGCAGGCTTGTCACTTAGTCAAGTGTTGCATATTGCTACATTTGTCAGGGTTCTAGCCAACGTTTACTGGAGGGTTAGGGTTAATGAACAGAGCCATGGAATGCAGCCTGGATCAACTGGGGCTTGTTATTTTCACAAAGCTCCTTAGCAAGAAGCTGCCCGTCGGCCCCCCCCCCCCCCAAGACTTGTTCCAATCGACGTGTGGAAATCGTACTTACATCTGCGTACCCTGAAGTCCAAGGGCTGATACTGCAATCCGTCGGGCGCGGTGCGTGGGTCGTAACCCAGACGAACCCAGGTGCACCTCCAGGGTCCGGAGCAGAAGTAGTAGGAGACGGAGGGCAGGAGGACGGTCAGCTGACGGTCAGTCAGGGTGCAGTTCTGCCTCAGGGCACTGCGGGACCAGACCGGCCGCCGAGCAAAAACCTTGAGAAAGACAATTGAAGTACTGGTTTGAGTTTAAAATATTTTATGATGAAATCTTCCTTCCTTCCTTGAAAGTGCAGCCTCATATGTACGAGGATAAACGCAGTGCCAGAAACACCGGGGCGAACCCCTTCTCTTAGCGATAAGTGTTACTGGGTTCCTTAACGTGCATTATACAAGGCACAGGACCCACGGCTTTAAGTCCCATCCGAAGGACGCAGCAATAATGGTTAAGTGTCTTGCTTAAGGACACAAGTGTCAAGACCGGGACTCGAACCCACACTCTGCTGATCAGAAACACCAGAGCTTGAGTCCGGTGCTCTTAACCGCTCGGCCATGACACACCACCATCTCTCCTTGTGTTAAGCAGATACCCTGCTGTCAGCACATTAACCCAACCTCTCTTGGCATTTTTCTAGGAAGCCTTTCTGAATCTTCCAAAATCCCCAACTGTGCAGGAATCTACTGCCACAATCTTTGTACTTTGAAGGGGCATCAAAACACATGTAGAATTATACCGTCTTGGCTCTTTCTACCTCAATCCTGCAAAATCCTCCGAAACAAAAATAGAGTAAGGTATCCCTCCCAGTCTTTTGCACTTCAAAACCCTTCAGGTTTTGCAAAACCACTTTTGCCCATACAGCTGCATCCATACTACCAACGCTTTTGAGGTAATCTTCTGTAGAGTACGGAAAACAACTCAAAAGGCATCCAGGTGGATTCAGTCATGCTTCGCTGCTCTCCAGAGTGTTGTGTTTTATGCAGTGACTCTTGTGTGACGCATTTATACATATTGTTCTGAATACTGGCTTCCCACTACAACAAGGGAAGTGTGGTCGAGCGTGGTGTGGTTGCCCATACAGCTGCATCCATACTACCAACTCTTTTGAGGTAATCTTCTGTTGTGTACGGATAACAACTCAAAAGGCATCCAGGTGGATTCAGTCTTGTTTGGCTGCTCTCCAGAGTGTTGTGTTTTATGCAGTGACTCTTGTGTGACGCAGTTATACATATTGCTCTGAATACTGGCTTCCCACTACAAAAAGGGAAGTGTGGTCTAGCGGTTAGGGTCGTGACTCCTGATCAGAGGGGTAAGCCACTTCATTCCCACTTGCCTCTCTATGACCAGGAGCACAAATGAGTACTGACTTTACCTGGGGAGTGACCTGCGATGGACTAGCATCCCATCCAAGGGGAATAGCAATATTCTCAGTTGTTTCATGCCACTGAAACCGGAGATAAACGCTGGCCTGATGGACTATATTTTGCCGTTCATATTGGCTCAGGACAGACTTTACTTACTTTACTACAAAGAGGGGTTAATTTGAATAATCGGGGAGTACTACCTGCATCAGTTCGTCCTGTAACACCTCTATGCTGTTGTCTCTGGCCTTGCCTTTCTCGAAGTAAAGCACGGCATCAGGGTGGGGAGCTGTGGGGACGCAATCCTGCTCAAAGGGCACCATGTAAGCGTTGTGTGGCCGTCGAGCTCGCCCGCTGCCCACGATATTCTTGTCAGTCCTGTTAGCTACCTGGATGACAGCATCCAATCAAAAAATACAAAAATCAGTGGATTGCGTTCAAGTGGTGTGTCTCCCCTGATGGAGCAGTCATAAGTAGAGATCTTCTGTTCATGCATGGAGTCACTTTAGGTTGACTTCGTGCATGATATTGCAGCAACCCTGTGCAAAATAGACTGATTTATACAATGCCTGAATAAGTCAAATTTTGAACAACATCTACTTGAGTTTTAAAAATATTAATAAACAAGCTCAACAAGCAAGCTCAAACAAGCAAACTTAGGCACTCGCACTCATTATGATAAAATCAAACAACAGGTAAATGAAAATGTTTAATAAAGTGTTTTTTTCTTATGATTTTTGTGTGTGCTGTGTCAAGTAAGTGGAACATTTCATCAAATCAGTGTTGTTGAGACCATCACAAGTCCTCACAACTTGATCACAAGTTCACCAGTTTTACGTCAAGTCACAAGCTGTTCAAATGAAATGTTGTAAAAAAAAGCATTCCTTTTTGAAAATTTGTCCGCTGTTAATTGTGACCCAGACTTGTGAAAGGACCTTTGATTTACTTGTGACAGTACTTGTGATGGACTCGACAACACCACTGCCACCAATCTGCTGCAGCCGTACCTTGTATGACAAGCTCTCGATGGAGGGTACTATGTCCGGCTGGTAGTGGAAAGCTAAGGGCTGGTCGGTACGTGAGAACACGGGAGGCAGCATGAAGAGGGGCACGTCTTGCTGGAGATAGCTGCCATCCTCAGGTTTGGTAGGCACTATCTTCTCAATCAGTGACTCCATGCCGCCTGTCTCCTTGTTCCGATGCAGTGGCAGATACTGGTAATCACACATTCCTATGTGTAAAGAGAAGGAGCATTCTGATATTTTTTTTGTCTGCATATCACATGTTGTGAAAACTTATCTTTAGGGGAGTCAGGTTGACGTAGTGATTCTTTCCTCACCTTCTACCGCTGTGACCCGGGCTCGATTCCTGCCCTGGCCACATGTGGATTGGGTTTTCAGTCCCTGCCTGATCTCCGTGGGTTTTCCCACGATTGTGCCTCAGATGGGGTTTTCAAAATGACAGCATGCCAGAAAGAATAATTTCACAGAGGGTTTAAATTAAACCAAGTGTGGTTTTCAACAATAATTACCTTACTTTTTGGATAGCTGGAAATTATCTACTCTACCTTTAAGACATTATTACCTGGCATGTACATGGTAATTTGTGTATAAAGTAAATCTAATGTCGCCAAAGGTACACTTTTCAGAACCCACCCTTAAATTGATAAACTGAGTCAATGACGCCAACGAGTTCAGTCTTGTACTCTGCCTCCTCCTGTGCAGCTTCTATGACCTCATCATCTTCATCACCAGCGTCCCGACTGTCAACCTCCATCTCAGCACTAGAAGCTGCTTTCTTGTATCTCTTCTTGACCCTGAGAAGGATACTGGTGGTTGGCTGTTGGCTGGCATAGAGGGGCCGACAGAAAGGGTCATCTGGTCTGAACTTCATCTGTAGCTTCGTTGCTGAGTTGGCACTCAGTGTCTGGTTATCAGAGAAATTTAATTTTAAATTAACTATTTTGTAGGAAACAAGTATCCAATAATTTGGCCAAAGCACTCCATTTGCACACTTGGCTGCAAATTTCGACAAAACTTTTCTTTGATTTCATTGGTACCCCGCTATGATTTTGCACACAAGTGAACTGTCTCCCAAAATAAATCAACTGATATTGTGCAAAGGCTTATTGCGGGGTGGGGCCTACCATCAAAATCCAAGAAAATTTCCTGTTTTGAAATTTTATTGAAGTTGGCCTAATTCAATAATTCCAAAATTTAGATTTTTTGTGTGGAAAGAATTCCATACACAGCCTCCACTCAGACCTCCTGCACAAAGTCTATGGGCCATGACAGAAAAAGTTAAAGTATTACCAAAGAATTTTTGCACTCCTAAAAATAGTGTTTCATCAAATTTACAACCTAAAGGTACTTTTCAGGTCATATTATTAAGAATACAAGTGGAGGCCGTATATGGAATTCTTTCTGGTAATGCGCCTATTTGTGACCATCTTCTTTTGATTAGGCCTAGATGGAAAATTGCAGAATGTGGATTCGTTTACCATGCGTCCCCCACACTGCCATAGACTTGTTTGCATTCATTCATCTGCTTTGTTTATCGCTCGGCAGTCAGATCTCGCGATGTGCGATTGGAATTGTGAATGGGTTTATTCAACTACAGCATGTCCGCGTATAGACCCGTGAACGTGGCTATATACATAGCCACGCTTCAGTCTATAGTAAAAACACTCTATTGTGATCCGCGGTTACTAAGATGGAGTGACCGTTCTAGCCGAATTTCGGCTACATTTGACAGAATATTTGCATACAAAAATGAGTTGTACAGAAAATCAGCAGAATATTTTTTTCGGCAGAATTACGAAGATGAAGGAAAAATGAAAAAGATTAGAGAAATATGGCACATTAATTTTGGTTTGAAAAACCTTCATTTATTGAAAGATCCCTGAAACAAACCCTTGCACAATGGACCAGCAATTATAGTGGGTGATTTGACAGACTTTCGAAGTGGGTTTAGCAGAATTTTACATGGTATTACGGTCAGCCTGCCATGTAAGACGGTTAGTCGGGTACCCACTGGAAATACTCCAACCGTTTCGCGCATGCGGAACTCGGGGTACTAGAGTGTCATGCCTGTCTTAGATTTCTGATCATTTTGAAACATTCGTTGTGACAAAGTTGTGCCTTACTTTACATCAAATTTCTTGGCAATGACAGATCCAACATTCGCGTAAATTCACAGGAAGCCTAACAAGTAAGTGATTCACCCATGGGCAAAATTATACATGGTTATATGTAGCGGTTCAAAAGATAGAATGCTTTCGCTTGTATTTACCCAAGGGAAGCGCGTGGCGTTGTATACAACGCCACGTTCACGGGTCTAGTCCGCGTACGGCGGGTCTACACAATCGCCGAATAATAATAATGCGCCTATCAAATGTCCCCCCCCCCCCCGCCCCGCGCTGCCCCGGGTCCAATGTCTGGATTTGGTCACTCAAATTACATTGTTCACATTGGCGTACTAACGCCATAATGGAAAGGCAATCACTAGTGCGCCCCACGTATGTAAGTCGGGGCATGGTCGGGGATTGTCACTTAAATTTTGCCAGAGGGGTGGGGATTTTGTCACTTAAAAAGTGACGATCACAAGGTCTTTGGAGGGGCAGCCCGGGAGGGGAGGGGTGGGGGAAACAATTGATAGGCGCATAACACATTTGTCGTTAGACCCATGAACGTGGCTTGTAAACTACGCCACGTTCTTGTGTCATTTTGAACCTGGCGAAATTGCCCCTCTGACTCCCTGCGTAACACACATTCTGCGGCTGTTTACTGTCACAGCTAAAAGAGACATCGTTTTAGACAAGTTTCAAGTCCTTTCCTCTCTCACCGCACCGCACGCTGGCGCACGTGCGCCCACTTGCGTGAGCGCACACGTACACGTCATGAGCCGAACAGCCAATCGGGTGCGGGGTTGTTTTTTTCGGGATTGCGACATGAAACAGCCGTCAATCTGTCCAAGCGACTCGTCCGGGGTAATTTGTTAGGGTCACTTGTCGTGTAAAAATGAAATTTCTGTACACGTTCGTATGGGTCTTTACTGATGGACAAATTTCGTCGAAATTACACAGCTTAAACAATCGGACGGGCAAATTTAGATTTCTAGGTGAGTACTCAACACCCATACGGAATTATGTAGCCGGATCGATTTTCGCTAGGTTCAAAATGACACAACAACGTGGCGTTGTATACAACGCCACGTTCACGGGTCTAATTTGTCGTCTGCAAATTCGATAACGTGCTCCGACATCAGAACACAAGAAATCCGCAGTTTCATCGTCAAATTCCGTGAAAATACCGACCTTTGAGACTGCTTCCTCACCACCAAGGGTCTTGAACATCTTATCTACATTTTGCACTCTGGCTGGAAATTCAACACAAACGAGCTGTGGAAGTTTTTGCGCATCATCTGAAGCAGACGAATTTTCCTCTTCCAGTGTGCTGTCCGCCATTTTAGAAAGTGTCCTCGTTCGAAAATTTTGAACTAAAATAAAAGAACTAAAATGAGAAAAAAAAATAAAAAAACTAACAGACTATCTTGTAAAAAATAAAAAAAATAAAACGACATGAAAAAAAGAGAAAAACATCGAAAACACACACCAAAAGAAGACTTATGAACGTATACTTCGCCACAATTTTTTTCTCCAAAGCTACCTTTACGAAGGGGCGTGGTTTCGAAATTCGATGCGCCGAGATTTGGGGGAGGTGTTGGTGGGGCAAGATTTATTAGGTCAAATGAGATTGATTTAGGTGATTCGAAGACAAAAATGAGAATTGATAAGATTTTTCTTAAGTTCTAAGGAGAATACCATTCACTTGTACTCCTGCTCAGCTTAATGCTCGGTTTATTCATTACAAACTAACAAAATCAGTAATATTCTGAGCTTGTTTTGCTGATGGTCCTGTATAGACTCACTGATTATTGACCGACTCATTACTGACTCACTCTTGGCTGATGAAGAGAGCTAGGCAGTACTTTATGTATACAATTACGTGGGAATGGTTGTAATGGGCTGAACCATATATTTTGCACATATAGTGTCAATATATTGTCTTTTTATTTGTTTCCAACAAAATTGTAGCTATGCATAGAAAGAGTTATTTCATGGACACAATTTTGTATCAGTAAAATAGTCAAGAAAAATAGAATCATCCATTCACCATCTTGAAAAACACCTGCCTCCTTAATTTTGTCAAAAAGGCTAGACGAGAAACTACTAGAGCGGATCCAGAACATTTGGGGGGGGGGCAACAAAACAAATTTGGTCCCCCCCCAAAAATTAAAGTTTGGATTATAGATGCTCTGTTGTGCAATCTGAGGCAATTTCCGACCACTTTAACCAATTTTTTAGGAAAAGATGATGTGTACACAGTGCCTGCCTTTAGTGTGTCGTCACTTAAAAAAAACCGGGTTTCGTTTTTTTGGGGCATTATGTTGTGACAACTGGGCAAGAAATATCTTTTCAATTTTTTTTTTGAAGGGCATTTACCACTTCACTTTGTTTTCCCGTGTCTTTAATACTCTTCAGATATTTGATGTCTCAATAAATTTTTTAAAAGCAGACTCGAAAACAAACACACACAACAAAACAAAAATCAACAGTTGCCAAAGTTTAATTACATTCTTAATTTCATTGCAACTTTTATTTCTTCATATAGAGGAGAAGGAAAAAGTTGTTTTTCTTTCCCATGTGAATTCCAGCGATGGCCAGATTAAAACGATTTAAGACAGTATATTCATTTTTATTTACACGTTGTTTAAAGCTTAATATCAGATCCTACATAAATACTCGTGAAACCCGACAGTGGTGCGATTCATACTTTATAGCACATGCAGTGTATGTCCATAGCCATAAATTACACGTCTTGTTTCACATTAAAATTCAGTAACGATAGCATGATAGCGAGGCGGAAAATACAAGCTTTTGTAGTATTTCATAAGAGAATCAGCAATTAAAATATATTTTCAGTATCTTTAAGAAGCAGAAGAAAGGATTGTGTTCATTCTATTGTCCAAAAAAAAAAAAATCAACCATTTCCCAATTAATCTAACTACTTAATATTCGGAGCAAATGACATGAAACCAAATAATAATATAACCGAGAATGAAACACGAATGCAACCCAGGATATTCATTGCACTATTCGTTCCAATGTTCTCTTCCTAAAGCCATTCTGACATCAACCATCAGGCTAGTTACAACCATTATTTGCAGCTTACGAAAATGTATTACCCTTTTCCCCCCTAAAATAGTAGTAAGTCAGAATCCAGAAAAATTGTATGTTTGGAAGTAGACCCAGTAACTGGAGCGCTAAAACTCCTTTTTTGAAGTCTGGCATGACCAATCTAAACCAAAATTTCAGGGAGTTCTAGTGCCCCAGTTACTAGGTCTAGTCTGGTTTTCATTTTTTTGTGGTACAAGCACTATTTGAACCAATGCCCATCTAACACAGTTTGAACTCTCTCCAACTATACACATTCCTTTCTGACTTTTTTTTCAATAATCTGCCATTTTCAATTATGTGCAGCACACCTTCCTATGCATGTAGAATATAACAGTGCATTTCACAAATGTGGAAAATACACATGGGCTAACAAGCAGGTGAAGTTGATAAATTCAGACAATTAATTAAAACTTTTTCAGTATCTAGACTAAACTGTACATTTGCAGAGGCCCCCTTCAATGGCGGCAGCATTGTGCTAGCTATTGTACAAAGCAACGTCCCCATCGCAGATTATCTGAATAGCTAGCACAATGCTTGGGCCATTGAAAGGGGCCTCCATAAGTGTACACTGATCACGTGTTTGGATTGGTCCATACTTACCAAGGCCAACAAAAAAATGAACCAATTAAAGGTAGAGTACATCATTTGTGTTTTTTTGTTGTTGAAGCAACAGAAGTGCTCAAAATCTAAAGGGTGCTTAACAACTAACCTGGTAAAGTTTTAGCTCTGTGAATGCTGTATATTCCAAGAAAAAATATTCTAGGATCTTGAATTCTATAAGAAAGTTGCAGAGTCATTTTTTGAATTGCGCCCGTTTTCAGTGCCCGGGACCAGTCTCATTCAGTCGATTGCAGCTACGTGATGTCGCGCACTGAACCGACAATTTATAGCAACTGCTCGCATGTGTGCGTCGTGTCAACGCTTGCGCGCACCCATTCATGACTTCGCCAAATTAAAAACGAACTACTTACAAAACTTCCAAAAATGCGTCTAAAGATGCATCTTTGGAAATGATCTTCATTGATTGTTTTCTTCAAAAACACAGCATGCCAGAGAAAAAAAAAAATTCACAGGGAGTTTAGTACCATTACTGTCTTTAAACCAAGTATGCTTTTCAACAAAATTTTGTTAGTTACTGTTTGGATAGCCGCAAATGATATACTCTTACCTTTAAAATTGTTTACTGAAATAACTTTTACGATTTTTTGAAACGGGGAATATTCACACTGAACTGTTTTGCACTACTGGTCAAAGTTTGCCCCAATTTTTTCCCCTATTAAAATATGATTTCTTTACTATTTACAAGGGTGTGCTAGTATATATTTCTAACTTTGGAAATTAAACGAAATAGATAAAATAAACACATTAGAATATCCATCAATATTTTGTACATTCCTTTACTCAAGTCAAACTGAAATTAAAATTGTACACAGTATAATTGGGGAAGCGATAATTGTTTTATTCAGAGAACTTTAAGTAGGTGCGAAATGACCTTTAATCAATTTCTCTTCAACTCAAGTTAAGCAGAATCCCCGACACAACATGCAATTGACACAATTATCATGAACAGAAACAAACATTCAAATAAGAATTAAATAAAATAGTGCATTGTCTACAGAATCCACTGGACAAATCCAGATATGACAACCCAAAAACGTAACAATGTGAGCTTTAAAATTATGTCATCTTAAGTTTTTTTAATAAATATTTTAGGGAAAGAAAAAAAATAAAATCACAAGGTTCCAGTGTTCTTTTAACCATCAATTTGACAATTACGGGTCCGCAACTTTGCTCATCCTACAACTCTTCATGTACCAACTAATGCTCTGAAATTCATTTTTAAAGCTTAATAGTGGATTATATATCTGTTATAGTTGAGAGAAATGTGTGAACTCCTTTGATTTTAGCTTTCCAATGACTAAATTGTATATTTCTTAAGAGATAGGAAGACATGAATTTTAACTTCTAAATAGCTGGTATGATGTTCATAACAATCAAACAGAAGTTGTACATTAATACCAGTGCATCTACAGAAAATCTGTCATTGAAGTAACACAGACTGTGAAAGTCTACATGTGGTGCACTATGAACATCTAGCCATGTTCCATGCAGGGAAGATTCAATGCAAGAGCTGTCAGTGCTGTTAACTTTACCAGAGTTGTAACCAAGTCATCAGAAGTCAATCACATGTAAGTCAATCACATATAAGTCAACAGGGCAATCACCAGTTAATCACATGTCCATCACAAGTCAATCACATGTCCATCACATGTCCATCACATGCCAATCACATGTCCATCACAAGTCAATCATAAGTAATCCAGTCTAATGCAGAGTGTGAATTTTGACAAAGGCAAGATTTTGTCAGTGTTTATCCACACTTACTGCAATCTGACTTGTGGTTTCAGAGCTTCTAATGGGCTCTGAAACGAGGGACATAATGTTTACATGAAGTCTGAGGTATAAAAGAAAGTATATTATGCAACATATATTATGCAACATACGATATCTGCAAATTGTTTTCAAACAAATTAGGAAATCTTGGATTTATGAGGATGTGTGAGGACTTGTGATGAACTTGTGAGCACTTGCAAGGACTTGCGGGGACTTGTAATTAACTTGTTAGAACTTGTAAGGACTTGTGATGGAATTGTGAGGAATTTTCTGATGACCTTGTGAGGACTTGTTCGAACTTGTGGGGATGTGAGGACTTACAATGAACTTGTGATGAACTTGCGAGGATGTGTGAGGATTTGAGAGGAATTTTCTGATAAACTTGTGAGGACTTGTGAGGATGTGAGGACTGGTAGAGAACTTGTGAGGACTTGCGATGAACTTGTGAGGATGTGTGAGGACTTGAGAGGAATTTTCTGATAAACTTGTGAGGACTTGTGAGGATGTGAGGACTGGTAGAGAACTTGTGAGGACTAGCGATGAACTTGTGAGGATGTGTGAGGACTTGTGACAACTTCTGATGAACTTGCAAGGAATATGATTAAATTGCCAGGACTTGTGAATACTTGTGATGACTTATGACCCGACTACAAACTGCTTCCAGGGCAGAGCACCAAGTTCTACCTCGCTGTTGGGTACTGCCTCCTTGCACCGTAGCCCCGCTTGGTTGATCCCGCCACGCCCCTGGCTGGCCCTGAGGGGGGCATGGTGGACATGCTCTGAGGGTTGAAGAACATCGGTCCTGCCGGTTGGGTTGGGGGTTGCTGGGGCTGACTCGGCTGGGCGGGGGGTTCATCTTGGGTATTCTGTTGCAGAATGGAAAGGGTGAAACTTTGATCAAAATTCAATGTGCTACGAAGTGCTGGTGAAATGGAGTCATATACTTTGAACACATGGCTCAATGCATTTCACAGGGATTGATAAACCCGATTCTCAGTGGATATCAATTTATGTATCAGTGGATAGAGCAACTATTATACAGTGGTCTAAATGCTACAAAAAGTTAGAAAAAACTCTCTAAAACAAGTATTCTCTTGAAGGATGCAGGAATTGAGCTTCTTTTTTAAAAGTAAAAATTTCAGGGGATTTACTGCTGTAAACATTTGAATTTTTGCAAACAAAGTGTATGCAGCTAACAGGCTGCTATAGTCAGCACTACAATCCTAATAAGATTCATTAACGGCAAATGTGCACTAATGTACAAATATAACATGGTTTGCGGATGGACAGTCGATATTAGCTCCCCTAGTTATTGGAAGTTGACAAACTAGTTCCCTCGACTATCCAACCGAAATATACTATGTTATGATACCTCATACATATTCAGCAAAATTGCAGAGTTTTTCACAGGGGTGTGAAATCTCAGCTTTAAAGCTGTTTTCAGCTTTTTTTGTTTTGGATTTCGGCTTTTTCCCTCACTTGCTGTGTACAAAAGTGTAGGAGATTTTCAAATTTCAGCTTTTTTTCACACCTTTTTCAGCTGTTTTCAGCTCTTTTTATCAGTGGTCACTCACACCCTCTTATGCGTCAGTTATCTCAGCAAAACGTTGCAGTGCGTGTGCCCCCTTCTTTTCATGTAGCCAGGGCTATGTATTAGCAGGTGTGCACTAGCCCTGTGTGCTAATTCCATGATTGCTTCCTAAAGCACATGCATAGTAGTCCAGCGCACCGGTAGCCCGTGCTAGGGACCACTTCGCATACTACAGGGTGAGTCAAAAAAAAGTGGAACCCAAACCCCCAAAATTATATTTCATATTTAAAAAATATGTAGCACCAAATATAATAATGACTGGAAAGCCAATTTCATGAGCTACTTTTTGATGAAAAAGATTACTGAAATTAGCCAATCCGTTCAAAAAATATCACCATTTAAATACAACGACCCTAAAACCTATCTCGTCCAAAAAAATGCGATTTCAACAATTGTTGGCACAATTGTCTTCAAACATCACCAGCGATGAAATCTTAGTTTAAACGTTAAAAATATGCAACAAAGTCCTTTTGAAGGCCCGTCTTTTAAAAAAGGAAATTTTATACATCATATTGTTTGCCTAACCAGGGTTGTTAATCAAAATATTGTGTGCTGCGGTTGGTGACAGTTGTTGAAACAAGTATTCTGTGTCATTTTCTTTATTGTTCCAAACAGTCAAAACACCCAATAAATTGATTTTTTTTTGGACGAGGCAGGTTTTAGGGTCATTTCGTTTAAATGGTGATATTCTTTAAACGGATTGAGCAATTTCAGTAATTTGTTCATCTAAAAGTAGCTTTTGAAATTGGCTTTCCAGTCATTATTATTTTTGGTGCTACATATTTTTAAAAATATGAAATACATTTTTGGGGGTTTGGGTTCCGCTTTTTTGGACTCACCCTGTATTTACCCTTGCGTTCACCCTTGGTAATGGATAAGGTGGTGCACAGTATACAAAAAACATGTAAACAAATATTTTTAATCTCCTTACTCCAAACTTCATGGTTAAGGTTGGTTTGGGCTTCACTTCAATGCCAATACACATCTTATTGATACATGAATTCACAACAGTTTCACCCAATTCGACTTGCATAAATTTCACTGGAAAAAATTATTATAACCCTGATTAAATATTAGTATGGCAAATTCACTGCAAGACAGTGATTAGTTTGAAGCTGCGATAGGTTCATCAATATTCATGAATTGTTAGTGATGTCAGAATATTAATTACTACTGTGTTAGTAAACTGCAAACTAGTGTATGGACAACCGGATTATACATACAAGGTGATAAGACCTCCATGCTCTCTGTTAGCATAAATTAGAAACAAGAATACAAACAAAAGCCAAATTTAATATTTTTCAAGCATGTTACGACTATCCAGATCTCAGAAGTTGCAGAATGTAATTTGTAATTATGCATGATGGCGAGTACGATTTGAGAGAAGCTTCACTATACATTTATTCTATTTATGTTCTTGACATATTGACTGAGATGTCAAATTAATGTCCAATTCTTTTCAATACCACATATCCTTTTTTTTCCTCTTAAGAATCATTGACTTTATTGGTGTATTGCAAACTTCTCCCAAATACATTTATGTGCTTTGTGTCGATTGGGGGGGAGAGAGAAAGTGGGAATGACGTGCTGAAAAGGTTAATCAATCGAGTAAAAAAATAATTTTGTGGCTGACGCGAAATGTGAGACGGGGAGAGAAAAATTACCTCCAAAAAACATTATTCCGTTTAAAAACTATACATGAATCTACATTCAAAATTTTCAGGATGATTCTAAATATCACTAGGTATGTACCACATTAGTAAGGTGATTATGCAAACAAAACAGACGTGAAAGACTACTAAATAAAACACCACTGCTTGAGGTGTCCAGAGAGAATGGAAAATCCAGGAAAAAATGCAGCGATCATGTGTTAACTCCTTAAGCGAGATATAAAACAGGGTGACTGAGGAGGAGCAGTGTGCTGCAATGCTAAACAGTTGGTGATGATATACGGAAATGTAAGGACCGATAATGATTTGTCTACGTATGGTCCCTGAAACCAAACAATTTCTTGATTGCCTACAGACTTTCCATGACCAAACGTAAAAGTTGGTGAAGCAGGCGTCATTGCATCTGAAATTGAACTGAGCATTGTACTGACAACATCAGTTCCCAGTTAAAATCTGTTGATGTTGTCGACACAACAACTACCTGTAGAACTTGAGGTTCAATGAATTTTGGAGAAGAAAACAATACTAAACATTTCTGTCATGCGTAATTGCAAAACAGTTTGCACAATCAGAAATTCAGAATCTTTTGAACAAAAGAATTCAACCAATGAAGTGCAATTTCCAATGTGTTATTTTTTTTTTACATTGTACAATTTTAGACCACTAAACCATATTTGCCCAACAACAAATGTGATCTGTGAAATTTTGCCAATTAGTGAAGGAATTTAGTCAATCTGTACATGACAGCTGAGAACTGATTGTGTTGGTTTTTTAGTCCAATCTGTTTTTGCATCTACTTCAATCCTCGGGACTTTATATAATAATTGCTCTAATTTTTTTTTGTATCGGGTTTTGCCCTTCACTAAAATATATTTATAAACATTATATACTCAGTGCTGGCTTGGGAGAAATAAATCAAAAATCCCTCGGGTGGGACTCGAACCCATGACCTCCTGCTTACTAGTGCAGATGTCTTACCACTCGAACACCAAGTTTGCCTGGGTCGGCTGGCCGGTTCGAGTCTGATAAAGCAGCAGGTACTGCAACCAAGCTTGTTACTTTTTTCTTGCATGTCCTCGGAAAACACTTAGTATACAGTGTTCATAAAAACATGTTGGCGAAGCTAAAGGGCAAAACCCAATTCAAAATTAACATTGCCCCGATGAAAATTCCATCTTATAAATAAACAATTGCCGTAATGCAATGGTTGGTCATGAAAACTCTTCGCCAAATACCCAGGAATCTTTGCGGAAGAGATTAGTGTGGAAAAGCCCGAGAGCGTAGCGCAGGATGAGCAAGGAGAAATGATGAGAATTGCTGATGTGGAATCCTTGGTACCTTGTCTTGCATATGTTGGCTGACCTCATAGGACAGGGAACTCATGGAGCTAGATCGAGACAACTGAAGCAGGCAGGAAATCAAGGTGAAAAACATAGAAACCGCAAGGGGGGAAAAAAATCCAAAATGGGGGTGGGATGGGGGAGGCACTGCAGTGACCCTAAACCAGCATTTAAACAAGCCTGATGTCATCAAGATAAGAGACATTCAAGCAGAGATGAAATGGCTATAGTCACAAGTCATCACAAGTCAATCAGAAGTCATCCAGTCTAAAGTAGTCTTAGTCCAAGCCTGGATTCATTTTTTATTCCCCTTTAAATACAATCAGTCCCTGAAAAGCTGCCAACTGAATCAAATCCAATCTTATCCTCAGGCGTACATTAGCTTGAATACGTATTCAAGCCAAATGCACGTGCATGAGGGAATACTGGCAATTTTTTGGGTAGCGCTGCCGAAATTCCCAAGACTGGATTTGATTCATCATGTTGACAGCAACCTCTTCTACCACGGTGGATTTACTGCACTTGTCAGGGACCTGCTGTAGGGAATTAAATCCAACCCCAGTCTTGGATCAAGGCTATTAAAGTCTCAAGTCACAAATTCCTCAAATGAACTCTGACACAGACATTTCTTTGTCATAGTTCATGCCCCTGTTTCTGGGGACCTGATTTGTGGAATAAGCTGTGATTTCTCTTGTGATTATCTTGTAATTAACTTGTGTTTGACTCGATTTACCACTGGATATTGGTAAAGTCATAGCCTATGTCTTCTTTGATGCAATGATACCTTCTAAGAATGTAGGAATACCCAATTATGAACAACATCAGTGTAAAGGCGGGTTCATACTTCATACCAATGTGAAGTGAATTTGACGTCAAAAACCATTCATGCATTTCGTGGTGAAATTCTCTGGACTTGAAATGTGTTCAACTTTTGCGAATTCGCAGCGCGAAAACTTGCACTGACATCACAAATTGGTGAAGACTAAAAAACAAGGGAACAAAAAATCAAGCAAGATGCCATGCACAGTATGCTGAACAAACCTTGGTAATAGCATGTAGTAATTTTTTTGTTATCCCTGCTGATTCGGGAGAGGTATCATTTTACTTAGATTGTGGTCCAAACCCCTACTGATGGCTAAATGGGTGTAACAAGCCAATGTGATGGATGCACAGCATCTATTTCTCATCATTTTTACATCTAGTAATTGTATTTGTAATTTCCTGAGCAGGAATTTTACTCAGGAAAACTAGAATTTAATTCTTCACTTCCCACTAGTAGCACTGCCCAATCACTTCACAAAATAATGGAAAACAACGCAGTGTGGAAACAGGTTTGGTAACCTGTGTAATGTTTATGGCTATGTGCAGGTCACCACACAGACTGGTCCCTTCTTAAAAACAGCAAAAACCTGAACATGCCTGTGATGAGGTAATACAGAAAAATTCTGAATGGATTTCACACCTATTTACCAAAACTGTCAGAAAAATGCTTTACAATGTCACACTACTGCCCCATGACTTTTGAAATGATGGAATGTATCCTCAGATATAGGTGAATGGAAATCACCAAAATGCTATGAAAAAAGGGAAAATGTCTTTTAAAAAGAGTATGTGCTTTGAGCATGCGCATACAGTGAAATGTGGAAAAACTGAAAAGAGTTAACAATCTCAAAACTTAAAATGTTAGTTCAAAGATTTCTATCACAGGTCTTGGTTTTAGTACTGATTAAAAGTAACAACCACACGCCAAAAAGCATACTTTTATGGTCTATGCAACCAACCAACCATGCATATCGAATCACCTGATTAGTTGCTCTGGTAAGCCTGTGATATATTCTGACCAATCGTATTTGATGATAATTACAAATCATAATAATTTTTACCCTCTCAAAAATCCTACACAAGTGGATGGCTTCAGAACCAATGGCAAAACAGGGGAGTGAGCCTTTGTTGTTTGTTTTATTTTCTTATTTTTTTCATTTTGATTTAATCTTTCAGTTTCAATATGTGCAAATATTTCCATTGTGCCAGATTTGTTTAAAAAAAGCCTATTACTCAAAACTCACAATGACCACTCATTACTCGTTTTGAGAAAGCTGAGTGATAAGTTAGTGCTGTGCATAGAACTAATCGCCCATCACCGCTACTCAAGTGAGTTGCAGCATTCAAATCTCTCACATGGCTTCCACTTACATTTTCCTCCTGTTGAGGCTGAGTTGGCTGCGTGTTGCCGACTTGGTACATCGATGGCAGCTGTTGTTGTTGTTGTTGTTGTTGTTGTTGATACTGATTCTGTTGATACTGTTGTTGATCTGTTGAAGCATTGGCGTTGCTGTTTACACTGCTTCCGAATGTGTTTGGGTTAAAGAACTAATTAAAGAAAAGAAGACAACAAAATGAAATGGTTAAATTTTTTATGAAAATCTGAACAATCACAAAGCAAACAGCGGTGTGGCTTAAGCCCACCGCACACATTTCCGATTTTAGCGGTTCACCGGATCATTGGGCCATCGGACGTACAGATCAGAGAGGTGTGCGCTGAAAACTCAGACTTATCTGACCATACACCGGGCGATCGGATGAAATCAAACATGTCTAATTTTGTTCGCATCCAATTTCACTGGATCCGATGTCACCAGAAAAGTGTGCGGGCGGCACTTCAATGCGACCGGGTGCCATGCCATGTTGTCACCATGTGACTGGTCAATCATCATGTGACCGATTGTAGAACTGAATTGAGCATGTGTGCAGGTCAACACTGCGGTCTCTGCAACAGTGGGAAAAACACGTACCAGTGTACGTGTTCTGCAAAACCCCTGAGGACCGACACACAAAGGGAGAACAACAGATCCTTTCAGTCCTCGGGAGTTGGGTCTGTTGTTGGAAACGGTCCTCTGTAGTAATTTTGTGTGCTTAGTCTATGGGAGAGTGTTTACAGGGATAAAGGGAAACACAAAGCATTGTCCTCGAGAGTAAAGTAAAACAAGAGTGAACCGGTATAATCAGAAAGGTGTGCGGCAGGCTTTACTCGAACAGCCAGTGTGTGAGGACACAGTGGGACTAGACGTTATTATTTCTGGTATACCTGCTGCTGCTGCTGCTGCTGCTGTTGTTGTTGTTGTTGTTGATTTGTGGCTGATTGATGTCCTGGCGATGCAGGACTGGCCGGGGTTTGTGAGCGCGATGAGGGGTTGCCTACCTGAGGCTGCTGGTTGGAATCAGTGGTGTCATCTGCAACTGTAACCAGAAAATAACGCAGTGACGTTTGAGACACTTTTATTACACCTCTTCCATATTTATGATCCATTCATAAATACCTGAGACAGTTTACTATTGGTCGAGAGCCCGTCATGTGGTTGACTTTAAACCGCTGGTAAAACACTGCCGTGTTCTACGCCACATTGCGCAGCACGTGCCACATCGCACAGTACGCGACACTCGCGCGCCAATTTCCATATAAGGAGATATTTAGCACCACACACACACGAGGCACATACCATAGACATGGCCGGAGGAGTGCTTCCCAAAACCTGAAGTAAACTTGTTGAACAAAATCGTTGTAAATTTGTGCATTTTTTTACTTTTTTGACCGAAAGGTAATTATGAATGGGAATAAATATGTGCTTGGCCGGTATTAAACAAGTACGTTTAAAACTTTATTTATGTTACTGGTCGATGTTCCAATATGTAGTGGAAGCAAAAGTAGCTTCGCCACACCATGCAAAGCACCATTCGTTAGTCAAGGAAACATTACCCTAAAAAAAGCGATCGCAAATCTGGTTGCTGGTGGTACCAATAACAATTTCAATGTGGTGCTTATATAGCGTTTTATACCAAAGGTCTCAAAGCGCTTCACATTTATTACCCCTGTTCATCAGGCCTTATGACCATTTTTTGCAGCAGCTCAAGATCAGCACATTCTGGTCTCTACCTCCACATGTACCCATTTGTACTCCTGGGTGGAGAGAAGCAATTGTAGCAAATTGTCTTGCCCAAGAACACAAGTACCATGTTCCCCGTCAGGGTTCGAATCCACGTAACACAACGCTTGAGTCGAACACCATAACCATTGGACCACAGCGCTCCATAAACCTTCAAATGGGTACAATTTTGCAGAGGAAAGTCCGTTTTCAGATATTAAATCATAACTGTATGAGGAAAGATCTATATTTTATTAATATTTAAAAAAAAAATGCAACTGCCAAAAAGAGTCGGTTTTTACAGAATTAATAAAAAAACCCAAAATTTTGTACCAGCTCCAGGGACAAAGAAGTTCATGTTGGTCACTGGAGGTCCTGTAGGCAGGGTCTGGAACAGGTTGCTCGGGGGTTGGGCTGAGGAGAGAGTTGCTGGCTTAGCGTTGCCTTGAAAGACGTCCACATAGTTCCGCTTGGCTGTCAAGTAGAAACAAAATATGGGGGGGTTTATTTCCAATTTTAACACAGCCAAATACGCAATCTGATACAGAAAATCAAATCAAATTCCTCTTCGATAAAATTTCAAGAATGTCTGATGACAAAATGAGCAGTTGTAGGGATTGTGATGATCTGTGGGCATCTCTTTCTTCGATTTGTTTTCGGTTTTGTAAACAACATGCTCATATCGGAGGGTAGGGGGGGGGTCAATTACTGGTCACTGTTGACAAAATTTCAAATTATGTAAAAGGAGAAAGGAGAGTAATAGTATACACATATCTGCTTCTGTAGAACTCCTCCAAAACTGTTGCTGGACTAAATATTGTTTTATCCTTATTCTTTATGACAGTGACGATTACATTCAAACTAATCGTGCATAAGGAAAGGGAAAACATGTACCAAAAACAGTCAACACATGAAACAGTTAAGAAGAATGAGAGCTTACAGTATTGTGCATGGGCCTTATTCACGCCATATTGAATTGAAAGTTAGGTAAAATCTTAAATTTTGGGAACTTGCAACGAGGAATGAAAGCAATTTAATTTATAATAATTCCAGTCTGCTTCAATGAATAATTTAAAATCTGTAATTAAACATTTCCTAATGTTTAAAGCCACATTTAAAAAAAACTAAATGACAGTAAAATAAGGCTGCATTGTGCCTGCATAAATAGTCTGGCGCCATCCCATTCAACAGTTAACAATGAATGGCATACATTCAAGGTACTTGACAAAAATGGCCAACTTGTGAATAAGGCCCATGAAACAGTAAGGAAACATCAAAGCTTAAACATCAGGACACGAAACAGTTGCCACCCAGGAAAGCTAACACATATCACATGAAACAGTTAAGACTAAAGGAAAGTTCTCACAACAAGTCCAATTGGCATTCTGACACAGCTCTTTATTATTCTCCAATTCAGTGACCGTTTCATGTTTACCTGGCCGTCTGAATTTGTTATCTCCGAAGGCTGGTGGGCCGGGAGGTCCTTGGGTGCTCCCCCCACCCTGGGGATCGGCAGATTGCGGCACCGATGAGTGGAGCTCACGGTCAGTAGGGGGCGCTGCAGGGGCTGCTTCGCTCTAGAAAGCAAATTTGTGACACATATTTCATGCACTGTCAAGAATGAAAATGCCAATCTTCCAAGCTAAGCCACTATAATTTCAATTGGATACAAAGAAAACTTCGGATACCAAAGACAGAACATTGCAGAAAGTTGTGATTGCCATAACATTCATAATCCTATAGACAAATCCTGGCACATAATCACTCTATACACATGAGGCCCCCTTCGATGGAGAAACCATTGTGCAAGCTATTGTACAAAGTGACGGCCCGTGATGGATTATCTGAACAACAGCCCGCACAATGCAATTGATGCACAATTGATGGCTTTCCCGGATTGTTCAATAAGAATTTAGCTTGCTGATTTTCCTTCTGGAATTGCATCTTTTCAACTTTCAAGTTACTTTCTCTCAGACGTGACAAGTTCGATTTTGAGCCCAAATTCTACCAGAACAAGCTTCTGAAATATATCCTCTCAAGGTCTTATAAAGCAGACACAGTGCTCATACCAACATTTCAGTGTGAAGGGAAAAAGATGCCACAATTTCTGAGGAGTCGATTACAACTTCAGATCAAAGGGAAAAAACAACAATTACCTCATCTTCATCTGCATTGACATCCACCCATTTCTTCTTCTTCTCATCCCACTGGATCTAATCACGGGACCAAACCACGAGACAAGGAAGAATTTAGATGACCAATAAATGCTTGGTAAATTGCACTGATTTAAATTACATCCACAATTATTCATAAAAAAATTTGAAGGAAAATGACAAATCTTCAGCTACCACCACAATTATGAATGTATCTAAGTTCATATTCAGTGCTAAAGCAATCATGGCAAATTTTCACGCTACAAATTCGTAAAAGTTGAATACATTTTAACTCCACCAATTTTTACCGTAAAATGTTTCAAGCCATCAAATTTGCTTCGTAGTGGAATTTAGTGGAATTAATGTGAAGTATGATTGGGCCTTGAAATACATTTCAAGCAAAGACATTTTAAGGAGCATTCACTGTGTGTGTAACTTCAAATAGGAATTTGTAACTGTAATAAGACAGCTATAAACAGTGATCCAAAACTATGTTTTGATTTTGATCCCTAGGAATGAGGGACTGATACAACTCTACCCGCGCTACTTACAGACTTGTCACTGTCATCAGGGAGGTGGACCTGATTATTGCCCCGCCCAACCACCTTACTGAAGAACCCGCCGAACCAGCCTCGACCACCGCCCTACAACAAAACAACAGTAAATGTTAGGATGTTGTTTCGATATTTATCGGAATTTGGTCAGTACTCTGATTACATTGGTATTTATGCGTGTGACTCATACTTCAACAGGATAGATATCGCATGACTGTTGAAAGTACTTTTTTAAAACCCATCAGGTGTAAAAGTCTGTAGGATCATACTGCATTGAACCATCAACACCATGTAGTAATGGCCAATTTTAGAACAATGTGAACAAGTCCCATTGAACAAAGCCACAGATGTATCTGCCGGGGTTAGGGCAAACTCTTGGTCTGAAGACTGAGTTTAGGGACAAACATTGCGGCGGTAGAGTTGCCATCATCAAGATGATTCAAATCCCTTGTGGGAACTTTGGCAGCACTACCCAGGAAATTCCGAACATGCCTCACATGCATGCATTGATTGAAACAGCGAGCACGAGGCATGCTCGGAATTTCCTGGGTAGCGCTGCCCAAGTTCCAACGACTAGATTTGATCCATCCTGTTGATGGTGACCTCTACCACTGCAGTGGCTTAACCATACATCAGGGACCGGCTGAATTAGGGAAATAAAATCCAAATCCAGTTTCAAATTAATCACGATAAATAATTTAAAAGGAAGAAAAAACTCCTGCGTTTGCTATTTCCCAGGTTTGAAGCATTGCTAATGTTGCTAGCATTGTGACTTTGGGCCTGATCCCTGGCTACAGGGCATAAACAGTTTTATGGCTTCTGACTAGAGCCTCTTGACAAAAGATGTTGACAAAATAGGGAACCGCCAACATACGGCTGGATAGCTCAGTTGGTAGAGCACCGGAACAGTAATCCAAAGGTTGCAGGTTCAAATCCCGCTCCGGTCAATTTCTTTGTTCAACTTTGAAATAAATGTTAGGTTTTGCCCTTCACAGACGTATAAACACTGTATACTCAGTGTGTAACCTCCCGAGTGAAAGTTGGAATAACACTAGGGTGGGACTTGAAACAACGACCTCCCACTTTCGAGTGCAGACATCTCACCACTCGACCGTCGAGTTTGCAGGATCGGTTGGTTGGTTCGGCTGATTTTTTTCCAACTTTCACTTGAGAGGTAACACACCGAGTAAACAGTGTTTATACGTCAGTGAAGGGCAAAACCTACTTTTGATTTAAATCACCCTGACGCAAAAATTCCATCTTATGAACTTCAACAAGGAAGAGCATGGAGAACAGTCACCTGTTTGGCTTTGGGTTTCTCCTTTGGCTTTTCCTTGGCCTCTGGTTTTGGCTCTGGTTTCGTCTCCTCCCTCTGCGGCTGCTTGGTAGAGTCCGCTGAATAGTTACGGGTCCTTCCACCTGGGGTAGCCGGGGGTGTCAGGGTGTCGGCGGGGGAGGGTGGGTTGCCTGCCTGCGTGGCACCGTACTGGCCGAATGAACCCTATGTGTTGGAAAGAATTAGGAACCGATGAAGTAAGGCATTACAAGCCACGTTTTTTTTTATAAAGGGGTGGAAATAACTCGGTAAGTTTGGATAGAGAGCAATTGCCATAGAGTACCGAAGTGTGACGTCATTTAGAACCAGAAAGTGTAGTGCAAACAAAAGGAATACGCGCGCGTGTTGGTTCACCGGCTGAATCACGCGCTAATGTCTTTTACACACACATTGTGCGCGTGATGTATTCACTTCGGTACTCTACAGATAAGCTAGTTTAGAATTCCATCTGTGCATGCGAACACCGAGATTTGAAAACTTCCGCTTGGGGATAAATTTGGCAGTAAAATGTGCAAAGTTATATAAATTGGCATTTGCTCCCGATACCGGTTACATCCATATCTGAAATTAACAGAGACATGATGCAGGATTCTGATATGTTTTAAATTTTTGTTCAGGTATTAAAAGCATTAATTAGCCATTGTGGTTTTGGCGCAGTTGTACGGAGGCATAAGGTTCAGAATAGATCAAGCAATGGGTGCTGGTCAAGCTTCCTTGTTATAGCTTGCCACTCTGATACAAACTACCTTTACTGTCCGCACCACAAATTATCAGATAACCTGCCAAAGTTGCTAGGCACCAAATAACTTTCAAGTAAGCTGATAGAGAAGCAAGTTGATGATTAACCGTAACCCCCTTGGCCCTTTTGGCTAGGAACCATCCTCAATCCTGCAAAATCCTCCAATTCCCACCATGTACAAATTGCATTCAGTCTCAATCCTCCATCCAAAATCGTCTGTTATTTCTTGAATTTGTTAGTTGAGGGTGACCGTTGCCTCAAACCTTTAAAATACTCCAACAATCACTGTTAATGGGTTGAGGCAGTGCCGATGATATTCAGAAGCAGTGCCGAATTGGATATCGAGCATAATACAGGGCTTGATTATGCATGACAGTACATAAACGATGCTGGATAGAGCCTATGAACTTGACACAATGCATTCTCCAAAATCAACCAACACTTTCAGCCTCAATCCTCCAAAATCCTTCAAAAATCCTCCAAAACTGCCTGGAGCATTTTAAAGTATTGAGAGTCAGGGTTAATTTGGACTTTTACTGCACCCATTGGTAAATGACGGAGGCTCAATTTCCTGAATCCCTCAAGTCATTAGTCAAGAACTCAGTAATAAAGTCTGTGGTCTTATTACCAACAAGCTGATTTACCCGATCATAGATCAGGTAGGGCGTAGTGTTGGGGATAAAAATGTGGGGAGTTAAATGTAAATGGGGGATATAGTTGAGGAGACATGCAGTTATAGAAAAGCAATTTCTGTGGTGTGATCTGAGGCAATTTCTGACCATTAAAACCAATTGCAGCAAAAGATCATCTTTTAAAGTTTTGAGTTTGGAGCAATTGAATCAGCTACATAACATTCTGAGCAATAGAATCATTGTTGTAGGCTACAATTTTTATTCGGGGAAGAAAAAGTGTGTGGGGGGAACCAAACAATGTCTCCCGCTTTAAAATGGGGGGGGGGGGTTCCCCTGTCCCCCGTCGATTTACGCACATGATAATTATGTACCATGGCAACTGTCTGTAAATGTTCCCGTTGGTCTGTTAAATTGGCATTTTGTGAGGCAGTCGCATTTGGAAAACGCAGTGAAAAGGTTACCGTAGTACACAGGCGAAGGCTGATTGTACAGTTTTGACAATAAATCATAATGCAATAAAACGTAAAGGTGTCATTTGAAATGAAAATGTTGAGTGTTACCATAAAATTACAAACGGTCTGAATCGTGGAGGAAGGTCATAATTAAGTTTCAGTATTGGACTATTCAACAAACGTAAACTTGAACTTCTTACAATTTGCGAGACCGTCTGCGAGGAAAAAGTCGATTTAACTTTTATTGAAGTTGGTTCAACCATCTATATAAGAGCAAGTTTTACTCGGCCTCCGAGAAATGTTTGCTCCTGAAAGGATCCGAGACCGCGGTCTCCCGCGACACCAAAATGGCTCCACGTCCGTAGAAAAATGTGGGTGTCTTCCGCCGGGTCGAACACTTTTTCGTCGATTTTTTGTGTGAATGCATCGATCCTTCGTTGACCCCAAACAGGCCCCCGAAATTATAACGCGACACTGAATTATACGTGCGGGCGGGCAGCGAACTCACAACGCTCAGCCTTGGTGGTGGAGCATGGAGCTGTAAACACATTATGGAAGCAACAGCACTCTATCACGCGACGTCACATGCTTGTGCATCAAATAGCGAGCACCGTAGACCCAACCTCGTTTCCAGGGTGTGGAGCAGGCTGCAGTACGCGTTGCCAGTGACGGTTTTACGCATAGCCGGGAAGTGCCACGCAGTGTAGACTTTCGATTGGTCAGACTGCGCTAGGCATACTAATGTGTAGTCCTTCTGAGTATTCGTTGCACTCGGCGCAGGGGCGGCAAGCGAAGCATATGAAAGAATAGGGACACTTGGTGGCCACGCACCATGGACAAAAAATATTTTACCAAGGTCACCCCATACTAACGTTTGGTGAACGCTTTTGCCGAACGGCCGAGTAGAACACATAAACGAAACCCCTACGTTGGCCGCGCTGACCTCGCACAGTCTAGACACGCAGAAAAGCCAGCACGGGGGGCGGCCAGGCAGTCAACGTGAAAGCGCACACGACGGCAAATTCCTGTGCAAAACGCAGTCACGAAAAATCGACGAAACGGATCGCCGGTCCGTACGGGAAAATAAGGACGACACCCTCCGCATTTTTCCACGGACGTGGAGCGATTTTGGCGCCGCGTGAGCCCGCGGTCTCGGATCCTTTCATGAGCAAACATCGTCTCGCAGGCCGAGTAAACTTCTCTCTTATATACATAGATCAAAGCAATAAAAATGTCAGACTTGCTTACTGCTTACCTCCTAGAAAAGCCTGAAACAGCCCATGGGGCACATTGCCAAGATCGCTCCAGAATCTAACCTTCCTAATGGGAAGTCAATTTGCTGCAGAAGTGTGACGTCACCTCCTCTCCAGGTCAGGTCAGGTTCACTTCCTCAAAAATGATTCACGCGCATTCCGTAACGTCAAGTTGCACGTGCATTTAACACACGCACAATCACGCCCACATGCACTACATAATACCCGAGGACAAGGCATTGCATTTCCCTTTGTCCCTGTAATATAACATTCTCCCATAGACTAAGCACAAAAACGCACAATCGAGGACCGACTGGCAGGGCACTGCTTGCGACACCCAGAGCTGCCCGCTAGCAAGGTCATCATCTGGGAACCAACCCATGGGAGGGTGACTCGTGGGCGCCTGTACAAAACCATGATGAAGACCCTGATGGAGGACAGTGGCGCCGCGACTGCAGATGAACTTGGGACACTGGTGATGGAAAAGACATGGCAGTCCATCATCGTGCCCGACACAAGTAGTGAAGCTGCAGTCGACTAATAATGATGATGATGAAAAAAGAACCAGTTCCGTTTCCCGACAGCTTTGACCCTGGTATTAGAATGCTCCGTGTATCACTTCAGAAAAGCTACATCGAATTTTACAGTTCCTCTCACAGCAGACAGCAACACACTATTACAGAAGACCGAAACAGAATTTCTTGGTCCTCTTAGAACAAAGTTGCAAAAGTGTATATTTTTATAATTTATTGAAGACATGCATCAGCATCAGTTAATGCGGGTGGCTATAGCTACATCTAGTATTTTACTTCCTTAAAAGCCACAATGTTTTAAATCACTCAATTCAACAAATATTTATATACATTGACGTTTTTGTCATTAAATGTTCAAGTTTCATTACCGCATGGGGGGAGTGTGGCTCAGTGGTTAGGGTTTGTGACTGAGGGTCAGGGGTTCGAATCCAGCTGCTGGTCATTATGTTGTGTCCGTGGGCAAGCCACCTCATCCCCACTTGCCTCTCTCCATCCCGGAGTAAAAATGGGTACCGGCTTTAGCTGGAGAGTGACCTGTGATGGACAAGCATGCCGTCCAGGGGGAGTAGAAGTATTCTCAGTGTTTCATGCTTCTGAAACCAGAGATAAATGCTCACCTGATGGGCCATGTTGGCTCGCGACCGCCTTTAATTCATTTTCTTTTGTTTACTTCTTTCCTTCATGAAATTGTGGATTTATAGATTGTAAAGATCCATGCTTTTAATGAAATCATATCAATTGATTTAACAATAATCTTAGACACTACTTTCGTAGTAGATAGGTGAAGTTTGGTGTTTTCTTAATTGTGGTAGTGCTATTGGTTGAAAATTCACCCGTGCATCTGGTGTGTTTTGGTTTGCAGTGGTGTTAGACCGACAGCAGAAGGTGGATACTATCGCCTGCCGAAATCTGTCGTACTTGAGGCCATACAGGACAGGGTTGATTGCAGAGTTGATCAGGGATAAGATTAGCGCACACTGTAGGGCAATGCCAAATGGTTGATTTGATGTGTCTTTGAAAATGACCATGGACACCAAATAGAGGCCTTTCTCTGGCAGAATGAGCGCCAGGAACGCGATGGTGACCAGCAGCAGGGTGTGGGTGAGCTTCTGCATGGCATGATGCAGCTCATTGGGGTAGCAACCATGCATGCCCAGATTCTGCCTTCTCTGAGCGCTCTGCTTCAGATCCTTCAGGATCTGAACGTACATCCAGATCATTGCGGCAGCCGGTGCAGCAAACAGCAGTAGGACACTCAGGCTTGAGAAAATCAATGTGTAAAGGAACGCATTGTGGACAGGGCCACTTGAGGCATCTGGGAGTGAACACGAGACCGTGTAGTTAAGCGTCTGTATTTGCGCAAGAAACCCAATGGACTGCACAGCTTCCAAGAGGAGAGGCGTGAACCAAATGAGCAGAATCAGAAGGATGACTTTTCTCCTGGTAAAGAAACTGCGATGTCGGAGCGCGTGAACAATGCCGATGTATCTCTCAAAGGTGACCAGTAAGAGACTAAGTACTGATTGCTCTGGTGAGGATTTCTTCAAGCAAGCATAGGCTGCCGCTAAACGAAGCCGCAGAGTATCTTGTGTGCATATGTTAAAGATAAACTGTGAATCTATAATGCCGGTGATGCACACCAGACTGTCAGCTATGGCCAGATTGAGGAGGAAATAGTGGGTGAGGCTGTGCAGAGACTTGCTCCTGATGATTGCCACAGCTACGAGGAGATTGCCGATCAGTCCCACAATGCCCAGGGAAATTGCAACCCCAATAAGGATTGAGTTTGGCTCGAAGAAGTCCGGCATCCGTTGGGTCGGCGCTGGTGTTGTCAGTACAGCCATATCTGTTTCTACTTTGTACTGTTGTCTTCCTCTATCTACTACAAAGATCACTTTACTCTACGAGAAATCAGCACGTTCATGAGAAGAATAAATGACATGTACATGTAAGCGTTCACAGTGCAGCAACTACTTTTATTGCTAAAATTTGTATGCCGATGTCGGCAATCCGGGTCATGAGCAGAAACACTGAGTGGAAAACGTCATAGCTTAATCACGTTGTTTGAGGGGTAAACAAGCCTGGCAGTTTGATTTATTGGATTGGTAATTAAAACCGAATTTATAACTGTTCTTCAATAGTAAATTGCTAACTTTGCCTGTCATCTACTGATGGTGGCAATTAAATAGTCACAAGCAAATATAAAAGCCTCCTGCACTCAGACCATAACCAGCACTTGATGCTTCAGTATTGGCAATTTTGGCAAGCAATAAGTCAATATGTTCCAAGGCACAGATAATGCTTTACTTTGACTTAACTACACCCATCAATAAATGTAGGGAGCTCATTATCCCCAATCCCCCAAGTCCTTAATCAAGAAAGCGGTAATAAGTCTGTGGTCTTATTACCAATCAAATCAATCAAATTGTCAGGCTTATTACTGTTTATCTCCTAGAAAAGCCTGAATCAGTGGGGAGAATTGCCGAGATCGCTCCAGAATTGTATGGATAGTTGTTGGCACACTCTGAACACTTACATACATGTACATTGTTTATGAGTCTTACTAACTCCCGGGTGTGGCTTTTATGCACATTTGAACCGTTTGAAAATAAAACAATGTCCATTTTTCAACAAGTTCGACTCTGATATTAGAATGCTCCATGGGCCCCTTTGAAAAGCTACACGACGTTTTACGGCTTTCTCACACCTGACAACTAAACACCACAGCACAGTGATGCAAATTTTCTTATTTTTTCCAAGAACGTAGTTGCAAGAGGGCAATTTTTATTGCTTACATGCATCACTTTAATAAAAAGCGAGTGAATATCACTACATCTAGTTTTTCACATCCTTAAAAGTCAGAATGTTTTCTTCATGAAATGAAAGCAATAATGTTCAATTGAAATCTCTGTCAGCAGGGTTTTTCCTTAGCGGTCGCCCGCTCGCCAAATGCGAGTGAAAACAGCGGCGGGCGAGTAAAACCCTCCTCTCAGTAGTCCGACGGGCGAGTCAAAAAACTGTTTTAAAAAAAATAAAACTAACAAAGTTTTCCCTACAGTATTTTTCAATCAATCAAAATAAAAAGTTAAGGGTGATACAACACATGAATACTTTTGCCACGCCGACCGAAATAAAAACATCGGTAGTTCGAATTCGTATCACTCCATGTATATTCGCAGTGCGCTGTGCATTGAAATCCCAACGACGAACATGAGGCGAATCAACGTGTATTTGCCATTACACATTGTGCACACATGGGGCGCACGTGATTTACTTCGCCTGCAGTCCACACGGTACGGACATACGTACGTTAACATCGTATTCGTATCATACAACGTGGTGAGGAGAAAACTTTCATGACAGTTTTACTGCCAAAACTTGTGCCCGAACGGATTCTTGGGATGATTTCTTGAACACTATCAAACGAATGTACCGAAAAGATGAGGACAATATGAGATTCAAGGGGCCTATTTTGAATGTAAAGACTAGTGAATGTAAAGTGGACCGTGCTCCGGAAAACGTTATGGATTGACGTGACCAGCGTAAGTTCGTGGGTCGCCCGCCCGCAGCGCTTCTTGGCTAGGCACGCTGATTGCACCATTCTTCGCTAGAAATGCATGGCGCGCGCGAGAGATGTTTTTTTGAAAATACTGGCCTTCTCACTCATTTTCAAACAAGTTAAAACAGTTCAGTTACTAACTTGGTAAACTCCCATTAATACCACGACTGTGTGCAATGTTTCTTGTTCCTCAAGATAACGCTTTTTTTTGTTCGTGTTTTATCAAAACATGTCGGAAATAGAACACCTAAAGCCTTAAGTTCGGAACGAAGGACACTGCATAAATTTGATTATAACTTCTCCCCCTATTTGATTCCTGTTAATTAAAGCCTTGCTCTATGTTTAATTAAGCACGATTAAATAAAAACATTGACATCACTTAAAAAGGAACTACATGCAATATTATGTACATGATTAAGATAATTGCCGAAGGCATATTGCATAATTTATTATCAAAAATGTTATCAAAAATGCTTATGGTGATTTGATTGAAAGTTACTATTAAAACATGTGGGCTAGTGAAAAAGGTTGCGGGCCAGTGAAAACTCTGGTTTACTGGCCCGGCCGGCCAGTAAAGAAAAAAGTTAAGGAAAACCCCTGCTGTCAGCAGAAGGTAAGCGATCAATTTTCATTCCTGCATGAAATGGTGGACATATGAGATATACAGCTTATTCTTTTCAAATGAAAGATATGGTCTTTAGGGATCAAATAAATTTATGCCTAAAAAAATAAAATCCTAAACACTAATTTTGCAGTAGGTAGGTGAAGTTCGCAGTTTTCTCAATTGCGGTAGTGCTATTGGTTGAATATTCATCTGTGCATCTGGTGTGCTTTGGTTCGCGGCAGTGTTCGACCGACAGCAGAAGGTGGATAAAATCGCCTGCTGAAATCTGTCGTACTTGAGACCATACAGGACAGGGTTGATCCCAGAGTTGATCAGGGGTAAGATTAGCGCACACTGTAGGACAATGCCAAATGGCTCAGCTGATGTGTCCTTGAAGGTGGTCATTGCAACTAAGATGACCTTCTCTGGTAGAATGAGCGCCAGGAATGCGATGGTGACCAGCAGCAGGGTGTGGATGAGCCTCTGCCTGGCCCGATGCAGCTCAGCAGGGTAGCATCCCTGCATGCCCAGATTCTGCCTTCTCTGAGCGCTCTGCTTGAGATCCTTCAGGATCTGAACGTACATCCAGATCATCGCGGCAGCCGGTGCAGCAAACAGCACAAGGCTATTCACAATCACAAAAACAATCTCGGCAAAAAACAGATCATGAACCGGGCCACTCCAGCCATCTACGAGTGAACCAGACTCTGTGCAGTTTAGCGTCTGTCTTAGCACAAAAAAACAAACCCATGGCCAAGCTTCGAAGAAGAGAGGCGTGAACCAAACAATAAGAATAAGAAGCACAACCTTTCTCCTGGTAAAGTAACTGCGGTGACGGAGCGCATGAACGATGCCGATGTATCGCTCAAATGTGACCAAAAGAAGACCTAGCACCGATTGCTCCATAAAAGATCTCTTCAAGTAAGTGTAAGCAGCCACTACAAGCAACCGCACAGTATCTTGTATGCATTTGCTATACACAAATAAAACCTGTGAGCTTATAATAGGGCTAGTGAACTTTTTTTTAAATGGTTGTATTTGTTTAAGAGATTGCTTTCATTGTGAAGCCCACCCAAAAAGAAAACAAATGATGGTAAAATTGCAAAAATTGACCCATGCAATCAAAAGTTAAGGCCAAATATATGTCGATCAAATGACGTTATTTTGTATAGGAAATGTGTACGAAAATGGTGAATTTTTGTGAAATTGAATAAAAAGGCATATTTGAACATCTGTTTTGGAGTAAATAAACACTTTGGTAAACTTTAACTTGTTTTTGTCCATTGTTTATCACAAATACTATTGGTTTCAGTTGGTTTTGAGTTGATCAAAAACTTGATATGCAATAAAATGAATGTTAAAAATGTACTTTTACACTAAAAATCATGAACGGCAAGGTTGAAAAATGACTAAGTCCTACCCAAAAAGCACTAAAAGTAACAAAACTTCCATTCACTAGAACATATTTTCACCAAATTTGGATGACACAAGGATTGTGTGTAGATACAGCATGTGGACCCAAAAAAGACCACAAAAATATCTAAAATCTAAAAAAAAACCTACTTTTTTGGCAAGTTTTTGGCCAAAATGGAGAAATTTCAGTCTGGCATGCGTAAACGTGTAAACTGGCCCAAGCCGAAGTCCAATTCTCAATGCCCAAAATCCCCAAATTTGACAAAAATTTAAACAAAGATATAAAACTTGGGTATCCCATTTAGGTTATAAAACTAAGTTTCTCTCATATTTGGGTTATTTTATCCCATTTTGGTGCAAATCTCATAAGCCTAGTAATTTAGTAAAAAAAAGTATGCGCTGTGCGTAATGATTTTCCTGCGTAATTCCAATGGCCTAACGTTACATCAGTGCCCATCACATTTGTACACAAAAATCGTACATGCTATAGCCACCCAACAAACTTTAAAAACATCAGATTTCACTCTCAAAAACGGCCACAAAGTTATTAGATATGCTACCTGAGATACAAGGAGAGATCGATTATTAAGATCGAGGAACTACGATGTGGGCAAAAAGTGAAATGATCGCCGGTACTGCGGTAGCAAAAACACTCCGAGTTCCATTTCGTTTACACCACGTGCGATGGAGTCTGGACGGTTTCCGAAAACAAAGGACTTACACTGGTATCCACTAATATATTCTGACCGTACGGGCCATGAAGGGAACCAGTGTAGAATATGCATTACGCGACAATAATACGCATCACGTGACAATGTTTTGGCTGCACTCGATCTCACACGTGATAATTTTCTGTTGCGTTTACATTATCGCGTGCCGGGAACGAAACAGTGATGCTTACACGACGCGCGCTGTCAAACAGAAGGCGCCATGATGAAAATCCATCGCGACACAAATGTGTCTATAACTCTAAAATACAATCATATTTTGAAGGTTTTAAAAAAAGCAATTCAAGCTTCGATATCACTAATTACAATTTTCAAGGTTCCATTATTATTTTCAATGTATTTCGAGATGAAAAAGTTTTGGGAAAAACAAAAAAACACGTAACTTTGCAACGCATAAGCCGATTATCACGGAACGTGGATGGTTGAATGGCATTTTCAATAAGCTTTCGACTGACGTATGGTTTCTTGACGTCTGCTATGCTACACTACCGTCAAGACCGAGTTAAACACAGTCACTAGGGCAGACAATTCTTGCCGTGGATCTTGAACGCATGGACCGGTCTGTGCGTGCCGCATGGCCCGTGAACGTAACATGTCATGCGCGCAGCATTTTTCGTACTCGGAGTTAAAATGAGACTTTTCAAACAGCAAAAACAAGTGTAATTTCGACTCAAATCACAATCACAATGGGAAAATATGTAAGTTTATTACATCATTGAACTATCTTTATAAATTACGAGGAATATTTCAAAATTTTAACTTATAAATGGGGAATGAAAACATCCGACTTTTTGAAACAAAATCACCGGGCGTGTGTATGTTGCGCGCATTCGTTTTGTACACAAAGTGATTACCGGCAGCAAACAGCGAGTGCGCGAGCCCTACTTATAATACCAGTGACGCACACCAGACTGTCAGCTATAGCCAGGTTCAGGAGGAAATAATGGGTGAGGCTGTGCAAAGACTTGTTCCTGAGAATTGCAACAGCTACGAGGAGATCAGTCCCACAATGCCCAGGGAAATTTCAACCCCGATCAGAATTGAGTTTGGCTCTGAGATGTCCGGCATCTTTGGCGTCGGCACTGGTGTTGTCAGGAGAGGCATAATATCTGTTTCTACTTTCTAATGTTTTGTACGTCTGTATCATACAAACATCAATTCACTTCTTCACACTATGAGAAATCAGCAGGATCACGAGATAAATACATGTACATGGCATGTGTGTGTTCACAGTGCGGCAACAACTTTACACTGAGATTTTTATTTCGATCTCAGCAATTTGTGTCATGGGCACAGACACTGAGTGGAAAATGTCAGAGCTTCATTGGGTTGTTCAAGGGGTAAACAAGCCCTACAGTTTGATTTATTGGACTGGTAATAAGCCCAAACGTTATTACTGTGTCCTTCAATAGTAAATTGCTAAAAGTGCCTGTCATCTACTGATGGGTGCAATTAAAACTTAATATCAAAAACCTGCTGCATCAGATCATAACGCACAATTGCTAGTTCAGTAGTTTTAGGCAAACAATAAGTCGATATGAGACAAATAAGCGAAAAGATTTTCATTTACAATGACTTTCCTGTACCCATCAATAATATCCTCTAACCCTGAAGTCATTAGTCTTGAAAACAGTATCAGTCAGTGGCCTAATTACCAATCAATTTAATCAAATTGCCGGGCTTATTTACTTTAATCTCCTAGGAACACCGGAATCAGCTCAGACATGTTTTACGCGCGAACTGCCAGGATGCCTCCAGGATTTAATGGATCGCTGTAGATCACTTTTAGAAAGCTACATGTAGCTTTACGGCTCTCTTACAGCTGACAATAATACACTACCACCCAATGAGGCAATTGAATGCTCTCATTCCTCCAAGAACGTAGTTGCAAGAGTGCATGTTTAATTGCTTACATGTATCAGCATCAGATAACTACATCTACTTGTTCACATCCTTAAAATTCAGAATGTTTTCAATCATTAATTGCAAGAAATATTTGCAAATTGTAATCTTTCTCCGCAGAAGGTAAACTTTTGTTCCTGCATGAAGTTGTGGATTTATTGGTTGTGAGATCACTGTTTTTAAATGAAAGAAAAGGTCTGATGGGATCACATTAATTTATTTTAAAAAAAAAAACAATCCTAAACGCTAGTTTCGTAGTAGATAGGTGAAGCTTGGTGTTTTTTTAATTGTAGTGGTGTTATTCGCTGAATATTCATCTGTGCATCTGGTGTGTTTTGGTTTGCAGTGGTGTTAGACCGACAGCAGAAGGTGGATACTATTGCCTGCCGAAATCTGTCGTACTTGAGGCCATACAGGACAGGGTTGATTGCAGAGTTGATCAGGGATAAGATTAGCGCACACTGTAGGGCAATGCCAAATGGTTGATTTGATGTGTCTTTGAAAATGACCATGGACACCAAATAGATGACTTTCTCTGGCAGAATGAGCACCAGGAACGCGATGGTGACCAGCAGCAGGGTGTGGGTGAGCTTCTGCATGGCATGATGCAGCTCATTGGGGTAGCAACCATGCATGCCCAGATTCTGCCTTCTCTGAGCGCTCTGCTTCAGATCCTTCAGGATCTGAACGTACATCCAGATCATTGCGGCAGCCGGTGCAGCAAACAGCAGTAGGGCTCTCAGGCTCGAGAATATCAATGCGTGAAGTAACGCATTGTGGACAGGGCCACTTGGGGCAACTGGGAGTGAACACGAGACCGTGTAGTTAAGCGTCTGTATTTGCGCAAGAAACCAAATGGACTGCACAGCTTCCAAGAGGAGAGGCGTGAACCAAATGAGCAGAATCAGAAGGATGACTTTTCTCCTGGTAAAGAAACTGCGGTGTCGGAGCGCGTGAACAATGCCGATGTATCTCTCAAAGGTGACCAGTAAGAGACTAAGTACTGATTGCTCTGGTGAGGATTTCTTCAAGCAAGCATAGGCTGCCGCTAAACGAAGCCACAGAGTATCTTGTGTGCATGTCTTATACAAAAAGAAAAACTGTGAATCTATAATGCCGGTGATGCACACCAGACTGTCAGCTATGGCCAGATTGAGGAGGAAATAGTGGGTGAGGCTGTGCAGAGACTTGCTCCTGACGATTGCCACAGCTACGAGGAGATTGCCAATCAGTCCCACAATGCCCAGGGAAATTTCAACCCCAATCAGAATTGAGTTCGGCTCGAAGTTGTCCGGCATCTGTTGGGTCGGCACTGGTGTTGTCAGTAGAGCCATATCTGTTTCTACTTTATACTGTTGTCTACCTCTGTCTACTACAAAGATCACTTTACTCCTTCAGTCTACGAGAAATCAGCACGTTCATGAGAAGAATAAATGACATGTAAGCGTTCACAGTGCAGCAACTACTTTCTGCTGAAATTTGTATGCCGATGTCGGCAATCCGGGTTATGAGCAGAAACACTGAGTGGAAAACGTCATCACGCTTAATCACGTTGTTTGAGGGGTAAACAAGCCCGGCAGTTTGATTGATTGGATTGGTAATTAAAACGAATTTATAGGCCTAACTGTTCTTCAATAGTACATTGCTAACGTTGCCTGTCATCTACTGATGGCGGCAATTAAATAGTAACAAGCAAATATAAAGGCCTCCTGCACTCAGACCATAACCAGCACTTGATGCTTCAGTATTGGCAATTTTGGCAAGCAATAAGTCAATATGTACCAAGGAAAAGATAATGCTTTACTTTGACTTAACTACACCCATCAATTAATGTAGGGAGCTCATTATCCCCAATCCCCCAAGTCCTTAATCAAGAAAGCAGTAATAAGTCTGTGGTCTTATTACCAATCAAGTCAATCAAATTGTCAGGCTTATTACTGTTTATCTGAATCAGTGGGGAGAATTGCCGAGATCGCTCCAGAATTGTATGGATAGCTGTTGGCACACGCTGAACACTTTACATGTACATCTCATGCACTTATCTCAATAAAACATTGTATATGATTCTTACCAACTCCTGAATCTGGCTTATATGCACATTTGAACCGTTTGAAAATAAAACAATGTCCATTTTTCAACGGGTTCGACTCTGATATTAGAGTGCTCCATGGACCACTTTGAAAACGACGTTTTACGGCTTTCTCACACCTGACAACTAAACACCACAGCACAGTGATGCAAATTTTCTTATTTTTTTGCAAGAATGTAGTTGCAAGAGGGCAATTTTTATTGCTTTCATGCATCACTATAATAAAAAGCAAGTGAATATAGCTACATCTAGTTTTTCACATTCTTAAAAGTCAGAATGTTTTCTTCACGAAATGAAAGCAATAATGTTCAATTGAAATCTCTGTAGAAGGAAAGCGACCAATTTTCATTCCTGCGTGAAATGGTGGACATATGAGATATACAGCTTATTCTTTTCAAATGAAAGATACCGGTATGGTCTTTAGGGATCAAATAAATTTATTCCTAAAAAAATAAAATCCTAAACACTAGTTTCGCAGTAGATATGTGAAGTTCAGATTTTTCTCAATTGCGGTAGTGCTATTGGTTGAATATTCATCTGTGCATCTGGTGTGTTTTGGTTCGCGGCAGTGTTCGCACGACAGCAGAAGGTGGATACAATCGCCTGCTGAAATCTGTCGTACTTGAGGCCATACAGGACAGGGTTGATCGCAGAGTTGATTAGGGATAAGATTAGCGCACACTGTAGGGCAATGCCATATGGCTCTGTTGATGTGTCCTTGAAGATGGCCATTGCAACTAAATAGATGACTTTTTCTGGTAGAATAAGTGCCAGGAATGCGGCGGTGACCAGCAGCAGGGTGTGGGTGAGCCTCTGCCCGGCCCGATGCAGCTCGTCCGGGTACCATCCTTGCATGCCGAGATTCTGCCTTCTCTGAGCACTCTGCTTGAGATCCTTCAGGATCTGAACGTACATCCAGATCATCGCGGCAGCCGGTGCAGCAAACAGCAACAGGCCATTCACAATCGCAAAAACAATCCCGTCAAAAAACGGATCAAGGACCGGGTCACTCGAGTCCTCTACGAGTGAACCATACTCTGTGCAGTTTAGCGTCTGTCTTAGCACAAAAAACCAAACCCAAGGCCAAGCTTCGAAGAAGAGAGGCATGACCCAAACAATAAGAATAAGAAGCACAACCTTTCTCCTGGTAAAGTAACTGCGATGACGGAGCGAATGAACGATGCCGATGTATCGCTCAAAGGTGACCAAAAGAAGACCCAGCACCGATTGCTCCATAAAAGATCTCTTCAAGTAAGTGTAAGCAGCCACTACAAGCAACGGCACAGTATCTTGTATGCATATGCTATACACAAATAAAACCTGTGAGCTTATAATACCAGTGACGCACACCAGACTGTCAGCTATGGCCAGGTTCAGGAGGAAATAGTGGGTGAGGCTGTGCAAAGACTTGCTCCTGAGGATTGCCAGAGCTACGAGCAGATTGCCGATCAGTCCCACAATGCTCAGAGAAATTTCAACTCCAATCAGAATTGAGTTTGGCTCTGAGATGTCCGGCATCTGTTGGGTCGGCGCTGATGTTGTCAGTAGAGCCATATCTGTTTCTACTTTTCTACTGTTTTGTACTTCTGTATCATACAAAGATCACTTTACTCCTTCAGACTTTGAGAAATCAGCAGGTTCATGAGATGAATACATAGCATTTGAGCATTCACAGTGCGGCAACAACTTTCCACTGAGAGTTTGATATCAATCTCTGCAATTTGTAGCAAAAGCAGAGACACTGAGTGGAAAAACGTCATAGGTTTATCACGTCGTTTTAGGGGTAAACAAGCCTGACGGTTTGATTGATTGGTTGGTAATAAGACCAATGTTATTGCTGTGTTCTTCAATAGCAAATTGCTAACACTGCCTGTCATCTACTGATGGATGCAATTAAATATTCAAAAGTTGATCTCAGAAAAGGGCTGCGCTCGGACCATAATGAAAACTTGATGCTTCAGTACTGGCAAATTAGGCAAGCAATAAGTGGATATGCTGAAAACATATACCGAGGCAAAGACTTTATATACTTTGAGTCAACCACACTCATCAATACATGTTGGGAGTTCAATATAGCACACCAACCTAGAGATTTCTCATGGTCCTGAGTCTACTAGCTCCAGAATGCGTCTGAACCATTCAAAAATAGAATCAGTTCCATTGGCCCTCGGCTCTGATTGTGAAAATTACTATGTTCCACGGATCACTTTTGCTAAGCTACATGTAGTTTTACAGTTCTTTTCATAATAGTACAGTAGACAATGTATCACACTTTTGGAAAATGACGGGACACTTTTTTTTTTCTTCCAAGAACAAAGTTGCAAGAGTGCAGACGTAACTACTTACATGTAACTACTTAAATGCATACGCATCAGAAAAAGCGAGTCAATAGGCCTTTAACTACATCTAGTTTTTTTACAGCCTTAAAAAAGTCAAAATGTTTCCAGTCATTAAATGCAAGAAATATCTGTAAATTGTAATTTTTAAACCTGAAGGTACCGATATTAACGGTCAAATTTCATTCCTGCATGAAATCGTGGATTGACTGATTATAATAAAAGTGTTAAACAAGTGATCCGCAGATCACGTGTTGCCACTTTACCGCAGCCAATGCCCATATGTGTTCTTAAAAAAGGCCCATTTTGAGCATTTGTAAACGACCTCAAATGACCCCTAGATGACCTTTGACCTCCAATTTCGGAAGAGTTGTGATGAACCCCACCCAAGGATCACTCCATCCAAGTGACATTTAAGTCATCAAATTCTGTAGACAAAGAAACATTTGAAGCATATTTTGAACAATAACCTCTAACGACCCCTCCATGACATTTGACCTCAGTAATCCGATGAAGAATTGAGTCTTCCCACCCAAGGGTCACTGCATTTACAAGAACGATTCATCAAAATCCATTTAAGCTTGAACAATGTTGTAAACTTTAAAAAAAAATTGTGAATTACATCATTATTCACCTCAGTTGACCTTTCACTATGACCTTTGATCCGTAAACTTTTTCACATTAAATTTGCTACTCAATGACCCTCGTGTCCAAGGGTTTTTTTATGGAATTCGGGTAAATAGTTAGGAAAAGAGAGTAATTCCAAAAACATTAACACACATACATACAGAATTTAGGACTGGTTAGTGTCTCCTAAAACTTTGTCAAGGCGACACAAAAATGTCACCCTAAACTCTAGTTTCGCAGTAGATAGGCGAAGTTCTGAGTTTTCTTAACTGTGGTGGTGCTATTGGTTGAATATTCATCTTCGCATGTGGATTGCTTTGGTTCACGGCAGTGTTCAACCAACAGCAGAAGGTGGATACAATCGCCTGCTGAAATCTGTTGTACTTGAGACCATACAGGACAGGGTTGATTGCAGAGTTGATCAGGGTTAAGATTTGCGCACACTGCAGGGCAATGCCATATGACTCTGTTGATGTGTTGTTGAAGATGACCACGGCCACCAAAGACATGACCCTTTCTGGCAGAATGAGCACTAGGAACGCGGCGGTGACCAGCAGCAGGGTGTGGGTGAGCCTCTGCCTGGCCCGATGCAGCTCAGCAGGGTAGCATCCCTGCATGCCAAGATTCTGCCTTCTACGGGCACTCTGCTTCAGATCCCTCACGATCTGAACATACATCCAGATCATTGCAGCAGCCGGTGCAGCAAACAGCGGTAGGGCACTCAGAATCACAAAACCAATCCAATGAAGGTATGGATTGGGGTCAGGGTTAGATACAAATTCAGCCTCTGAGCAATTTAGTGTCTGAATTTGCAGGAGAAACCAAACCGATGGCCCAGTTTCTACGAGGACTGGCGTGAACCAAACAAAACAAATCAGAATGATGACTCTTCTCCTCATAAAAAAACTGCGGTGACGGAGAGAATGAACGATGCCAATGTATCGCTCAAACGTGACCAACAACAGACTCAGTACAGATTGCTCTGGAATGTATCTCTTCAAGAAAGTATAAGCTGCCACTGCATGCAAGCTCAAAGTATCTTGCCTGCATACGGTATATAAAATGGAAAACCGCGAGCTTACAATGCCAGTGACGCACACCAGACTGTCGGCTATGGCCAGATTGAGGAGGAAATAGTGGGTGAGGCTGTGCAAAGACTTGCTCCTGAGGATTGCCACAGCTACGAGGAGATTGCCGATCAGTCCCACAATGCCCAGGGAAATTTCAATCCCGATCAGAATTGAGTTTGGCTCTGAGATGTCCGGCATCTTTGGCGTCGGCACTGGTGTTGTCAGTACAGCCATAATATCTGTTTCTACTTTCTACTGTTTTGTACTTCTGTATCATACAAACATCAGTTCACTTCTTCACACTATGAGAAATCAGCAGGATCAGCAGGATCACGAGATAAATACAGAGCATGTGAGTGTTCACAGTGCAGTAACAACTTTACACTGAGATTTTTATTTCGATCTCAGCAATTTGTGTCATGGGCACAGACACTGAGTGGAAAATGTCAGCGCTTATAAAGTGGGCTGTTCTTGCGGCAAACAAGCCCGACGGTTTGAGTGATTGCATTGGTAATTAAGGCCATATATTTTTACTGTGTTCTTCAACAGCAAATTGCTAACGGTGCTTGTCATCTACTGATGGGTGCAATTAAGTAAAAACTTACTATCAAAAACCTGCTGCGCTCAGCTAAGTTTTACTTTGAAAACTATACACCCATCAATAATTGTTGGGAGCTCAATATCCTCAATCCCTCAAGTTATCAGTCGAGAAAGCAGTAATAAGTACCGTATGTGGACTTATTACCAATCATGTCAATCAAATTGTTAGGGATATTTACTTTTTACCACCAAGAGAAAAGCCTGGATTAGCTCCGACTTGTTTTACGGGGATGGACTGCCAAGATTGTTCCAGAATTTCAAGGATAGATAGCTGTTGGGTAATCTGAACAGTGAATACTTACATACATACAAAGTGAACAATGTACATCTTACGTAGTTATCTCAATAAAGCACTCATGTTTATGAGAAAGCTATAGTCCATCATTTGCAGTCATCCAAAAAGTAACTGGCGTAATTATTGTTGAAAAACATACTTGGTTGAAAGATAGTAAGTGGACTAAACTCCCTGTGAAATTATTCTTTCTGGCAAGCTGTCATTTACATGTAAAAGTAATCATTGAAAGAAGGCCTTTCCAACGGCGTCTTAAGACGCACCATAGGAAATTTAAATTAAAAGCATTGGCACGTCGCACACGCGCGGTTGCTATAATTCGTCGGATCAGTGCGCGACATTGCGTATAGCTGCAATTCAAAACAATTCAAAACATGATTCAGCAACTTCTGATTTGAAATTGAGATCCTAGAATGCTATTTTCGTCGGAATATACAGCTGACGCTGAGCTGAAACTTCATCAGGTTAGTTGTTCAGTATCCTTCATTAGATTTTGAACACTTTTGTTGCTTTAAACGAACAAAATGCACAAATTACTAATGATGGACTATATCGTTAATCCTGAACGTGGCTTCCATGCACATTTGAACCATCTGAAAATAGAACCAGTCCCGTTTCCCTAAAGCTTTGACTCTGATATTAGAATGCTCCATCTACCACTTTTGTACAGCTACATCTAGTTTTATGGCTCTCTCACAGCGGACAATAATACACTAATGCACAATGACGCAAACAACTTTTCTTGTTCTTCCAATAACAGCGTTGCAAGAGCCCATTTTAAATTGCTTATATGCACTGGCACAAGATTAAGAAAGAGAAAATGTTTAGATTGAAATCTGTTTCAGCAGAAGATACACAGTTTTTTTAAAGATCAAAGTTTTCTTTAAAGATCAATGCTTTAAACGAAACAAAAGGCTCATGGGATTGTCTCAATTTATTTGTTAAAAACTCCTAAAGGCTGCTTTCCAAGTAGATAGGTGAAGTTTGGTGTTTTCTAAATTGTTGTGGTGCAATTTGTTGACTATTCATCTCTGCATCTGGTGTGTTTTGGTTCACGGCAGTGTTTGACCAACAGCAGAAGGTGGATACAATCGCCTGCTGAAATCTGTCGTACTTGAGACCATACAGGACAGGGTCGATCCCGGAGTTGATCAGGGATAAGATTAGCGCACACTGCAGGGCAATGCCGATTGGCTCTGTTGATGCGTCATTGAAGAAGGCCACGGCAAGTATATAGATGACCTTCTCTGGTAGAATGAGCGCCAGGAATGCAGCGGTGACCAGCAGCAGGGTGTGGGTGAGCCTCTGCCTGGCATGATGCAGCTCAGCGGGGTAGCATCCCTGCATGCCCAGACATGCCAGATGCTGCCTTCTCTTGGCACTTTGCTTGAGATCCTTCAGGATCTGAACGTTCATCCAAATCATTGAGGCAGCCATTGCAGCAAACAGCAAGAGGCCATTCACAATCACAAAAATAACCCTGTCCAAAAATAGATCAGGGACACTTGGATTGTCAACGAGGGAACCAGACTCTGTGCAGTTTAGCGTCTGTGTTTGCACAAGAAACCAAATTGACTGCACAGCTTCTATGAGCAGAGGCATGAACCAACTAAGCAGAGTCAGCAGGATGACTTTTCTCCTGGTAAAGAAACCGCGATGTTTGAGAGCATGAACAATGCCGATGTACATGTACATTGTATCTCTCAAAGGTGACCAGTAAGAGACTCAGTACCGATTGCTCTGGTACGGATCTCTTCCAGTAAGCATAAGCCATTGCTGCATGTAGCTGCAACGTATCTTGGGTGCAAATACCATACACGAAGAAAAACTGCGAGCTAATAATGCCACTGATGCACACCAGACTGTCGGCTATGGCCAGATTGAGGAGGAAATAGTGGGTGAGGCTGTGCAAAGACTTGCTCCTGAGGATTGCCAGAGCTATTAGGAGATTGCCGATCAGTCCCACAATGCCCAGGGAAATTTTAACTCCTATAAGAACTGAGTTTGGGTCAAAGATGTCCGGGAACCTAAACGCTAGTTTCGCAGTAGATAGGAAAAGTTTGGAGTTTTCTCAATTGAGGTGGTGTTATTGGTTGAATATTCATCTGTGCGTCTGGTGTGTTTTGGTTCGTGGAAGTGTTCGACCCACAGCAGAAAGTGGATACTATCGCCTGCTGAAATCTGTCGTACTTGAGACCATACAGGACAGGGTTGATCCCAGAGTTGATCAGGGATAAGATTAGCACACACTGTAGGGCAATGCCGATTGGCTCTGGTGATGCGTCATTGAAGAAGGCCACGGCAAGTATATAGATGACCTTCTCTGGTAGAATAAGCGCCAGGAACGCGGCGGTGACCAGCAGCAGGGTGTGGGTGAGCCTCTGCATGGCCCGATGCAGCTCAGCAGGGTAGCATCCCTGCATGCCCAGATTCTGCCTTCTCTGGGCGCTCTGCTTGAGATCCTTCAGGATCTGAACGTACATCCAGATCATTGCGGCAGCCGGTGCAGCAAACAGCAAGAGGCCATTCACAATCACAAAAACAACCCCGGCAAAAAACGGATTCTGGACAGGGTCACTTGGGTCAGTTACAAGTGAACCAGACTCTGTGCAATTTAGCGACAGATGTTGCACAAGTAACCAAATGGACGGCGCAGTTTCTATAAGGAGAGGTGTGAACCAAACAAGGAGAACCAAAAGGATGACTTTTCTCCTAGTAAAGAAACTGCGATGACGAAGAGAATGAACGATGCCGATGTATCGCTCAAAGGTGACCAGTAAGAGACTCAGTACCGATTGCCCTGATACGGATCTCTTCAAGTAAGCGTAAGCCACCCCTAAAAGAAGCCGCATAGTATCTGAGCATGTACTATGCACCGCAAAAAATTGCATGCTTATAATGCCGGTGACGCACACCAGACTGTCCGCTATGGCCAGATTGAGGAGGAAATAGTGGGTGAGGCTGTGCAAGGACTTGCTCCTGACGATTGTCAGAGCTACGAGGAGATTGCCGATCAGTCCCACAATGCCAAGGGAAATTTCAACCCCAATCAGAATTGAGTTTGGCTCAAACATACCCGGCATCTGTTGGGTCGGCGCTGGTGTTGTCATTAGAGCCATATCTGTTTCTATACAAGTGAAACACTCGTTCAAGTCTTACATCAATTGTACTGCAGACCAACAGAGCACAATGTCCAGTTAACAGGTTCTTCGCAGAACCAAACACAACTCAGAAGAGTTTAAAGGTGCAGCCACTTCACTCCTTATTACATCAATGTGGGCTCTCAGAATTATCCAATGTACATCTGTCTCAAAGATCACTATACTCCATCAGCAATGAGTTGAAATGGTTAGGCTGGCCCACATGAGCATGACTGCAATAAGCACCCATCCATTTGCTGATTGCACACATTTTCTATGTGTGTATACACTGCAACTTCAAATCTTGAAAACTGGAAGCAGAAAATGATGATGTTTAAGGAGTTGCTACCGTAGCTCCATATGTGTACTTCTAAAATATCAACTTCTTCACGTGTATATTCCAGTTTGAGGAGTAACCAGTTCCCAAGACTATAAGCACGTCGATGTGTTGAAAGAGATGAATATATGGCATGTAAGTGCCCACAGTGCAGCAAAACTGTTGTCTGGTCAAATTTTGATATCGATCTTGACAGTTCATGTCATGAGCAGAGACAATAATTGGAAAATGTCGGAGCTTAAAGCCAGCTTGTTCGAGGGGTAAACAAGCCTGACAGTTTGATTTATTGGACTGGTAATAAGACCAACATTATCACTAATCAACAGTGCCTGTCATCTACTGGTGGGTGCAATTATTAAGTCAAAAGCTAATATAAAACTAGAGGTTCGCGTTTGTTGAGTTGTAACGCAGAGTGGTCAGGCTTGCATCTATTCTATGTGTGTCTACACTGCAACTTCAGATCTAACAAACTTGAAGCAGAAAATGATGATGTTTTATGTTGTTTGCTGGGCTGGCTAGTTGTACAAGTTCTAAATACATGTCAGCTCACAGTGCCAGCCAACTGTTGTCTGGTCAAATTTTAATTTTTTTTGATATTGATCTTGACAGTTTCAGTCAATAGCAGAGACAATAATTTGAAAAAAAATGCAGCTTGCCGAAAGGTAAACAAGCCTGACAGTTTGATTTATTGGACTGGTAATAAGACCAACATTATCACTAATCAACAGTGCCTGTCATCTACTGGTGGGTGCAATTAAGTCAAAAGCTAATATCAAACTAGAGGTTCGCGTTTGTTGAGTTGTAATGCAGAGTGGTCGGGCTCGCATGTATTGATGTCATAACCTTTGCCACAATAATCAACTGAATTCATTTCAAAAAATTTTCAACCTGCTGCTAAGCGTGCTCTAGCATTTTATGGCATCACCGGTCATTTTTTTGTGAAGTACAACCTAGCCAGAGACTGATATCGTTGAAAGCAAGTTCACATCTTTTTCCACTTTCAAAATATAAGGCACTTCCGGTTTGGACTGGAGGGAAGGGTCACGTGATTAGGCACACATGAGAAAAAATGAAGATCCTAGATTATTCTATCAATAAGCCTCTGTACTGATGACATCACACTTTGTTTACATGTGTGCTTTCCTATGGTGCTCAGTGGACCGTGGGCCCCCACTGGCTCCGTAGGAAAGTGCACATGTAAACAAAGTGTGGCATCATCAGTACAGAGGCTTATTTCCGCAAAAGTTCAGGTCTCTCACAGTTGATTTTAGATTGATTTTCAAAGATTAAATCTAGAAATCTTTAATCGTTCAAGTACATGTACATGTATCATGACGTCAGGGTAATAAGCACCACTCGGGATGAGGGTTGATATATGTTGAAAGCTACAAGTTCATACCATAAACCGTTTAGGAGAAAAGCACAGAGAATTATTGTCCGGGAAAAAAAAAAAAAGAACAAAACAAAGAAGATTTATCAGAACAATTCTAAACTGTGGTGGGGTTGTGCCCGACTACTTAAAATCCGCTGCACTCAGATTACAACGTACAATCGCTGCATCAGTATTGGCCGTTTAGGCAAGCATATTAGTCACTGTATCCAGATTTGACAAGGACGTTTATTAAGCTGTAACGTACCTCACAAATAACAATTGCACACAATACTGGAAGCCTAAATGATGTTTCCCATTAAAGCTGAATTGCCGAGGGCCTTATTGGCTACACAGACCTACATTTAATAACATCCATCAGTTGATGGACGTAGTTAAAATTACTTCTGTTTGTAGGCGTGTTCTGCTTGGAGACCATTAACAGGGTGCCATCAATCAATCATGCTTGTTATTGACAAGCATGGTAATAGCTATCAGGTTTAATTGCCAATCCAGTCAATCACGGTGAAAAGCTTATCAGTTGCTTACTTATTTAAGGGACATTACGTCTTGGAATGCGTCCAAGTGGGCTGCAAAAGGCGTTTTAAACGAAATGATGTTAATTGGAAAGAGCATTTAAAAGTCAGATATAAACGTCCACACAACCATCCTTTAAAAACAGGGCATTTTTGTGTTATTCTTGCGAGAACTATGCGAGAACGAATTTCGGGGGTCAAAATTTTGACTTATAAAAAATCAAGGTGCTAAATGCTGGTTGTGAATCCTGCCGCATTCAGTGCATCGCATTCTACAGACGTGCAAGAAACAACATGTACATATTTGCGGTGGGTGCATTGTGTGACACTAACACAATGCATATATCGTAGATAGAATGGACACGGCTAGAAATACTTACGCATATATGCCACAAAATTGTCACCACGTCCGATTTTTTTAAAAGACACTGAGCTTTTTTTTATCTTTTCTCGGGGAACGGTAAGACATTAGGATAGTTTGTTTCGATCAGACCTTTGAGTATGAAAAGTAAACACTCCAAAACATACAGTTTTGGGGGATTTCAGGCCGTAGTGCCCCTTTCACCCCATTCCTGCCTCACTCCTTCAATTTCAACCTAGTGCTTTTGGAGGATTTCAAAGGATCCAGGAAGTGTGCCTTTGAAGTGCCAGATGATTTTGTAGGCACTGTGTCAAGGTCTTAAGCTGTACCTTGCCTTGTTTATGTCAGCCATGCATAAATATAGGCCTATGTTATCCTGGGTATCCATCCGCACTGCTTACGGATATCATCCACACTTGTACAACATCTCAAACGAGAGTTGAAGGACTTTGCAGGCTTCAGACAGTGGTCACCTAGTCTACGGATCAGGCGTTATGTGTGCAGAGCCACACTACAACGTCTGATCCATCCAAGCATGGAAATTTAATGCGACCCCGCGCCCGCCGATCGGAGCCGCCTTAAGATGTTGTGACGTCATTTAGAGCACAAATTCGGCCAAAGATTTTGATTGGTCAACAGCTGCCGTGTTTTTCTGATGCAACATTGGCTTTCCACTGAATGGTCAGAATCTGGAGGTCAAGACACAGTGTTGTTTTGCATAATCTGCAAGCACATCATGCCCTCCACTGCACAAACTCAAGAAACAAGGAATGATTCTGGAAAACGGAGGAAGTATCACATTTTTTCAGGATTGAGGATTCAGCCCAGCCAAAAGGGCCTAGGGGGTTAGGATTAAAGTTAGTGAAAAGTTCTGTACTAATGTTTTCTTACACTTCTTGTGCTGGCTGCGTAGTAGTCAAAAGCCGCCTTCGAGGCTCCGCTCTCCTCAAACTCCGTTCCCGATTCACCGGCCGAGGTTAGACTGGTCGTGCTGTATTCAGAGTAATTGCTGGTCAAGGAGGCGCCCGGATCCAGATTTTGCGGCAGCGAAGAGAGCGGTTTGTGTCTCTGCCCAAACGTTGTATAGCTGCCCGGATACTGCGTCATCGGTTCCGTGTTCTCTTCAGGTAACTGTTGCTGCTGCTGCTGCTGTTGTTGTTGTTGTTGGTCATAGCTGTATGCGTTAGGCTGACTCTGAGTTGGGTCATTTGCGGAACCCGCAGTTGATGCTGCTGGCTGGTAGTAGCCGCTTGCAGTCAAAGTGTAATCGCCAACTGCAAGTTAATAAAAAAACAAAATGACACTGATATTTTAACACTGCTTACATTGTGCAGGGACATATGGTAACATGTATGCAATTTGTAGGCATGATTAAATTACAGCCATTAGCCCTCCTATGTAAACATACATTCTGCGCAAAATTGTCCTTTCATTCAAAATCAATCAAGTGACTCTTTTTAACAGTTTTTAACATCTTTTAAACAGCAGGATTAACTGGCTGAGACTGTTTATGTACTGGTAACTTGATACAGCTACATGTATGCTTCGACTGTAGGTGATTGACAAGTCAAAAGCTGCAGTGTCATGTTTTTAATTGCGCCCGAAATCAGAGTCCGGGACACATTCTCATTCAGCCGATTGTAGCTACGCGATGTCACGCACTAAACTGACAAATGAGAGCAACCGCGCGCGTGTGTGCGTCGTATCAACGCTTGCGCGCACCCATACACGAATTCGCCAAATTACAAACCAACTGCAAACAGACATTTCCAAAAACGCGTCACTAGACGCATCTTTGAGAAAAGGCTTTCTCTTATTGTGTTCTTTAAAGTGACAGCATGCCAGAAGGAATAATTTCACAGGGAGTTTACTGCCATTACTATCTTTAAACCAAGTAAGATTTTCAACGATAACTTTGTCAGTTACTTTTTGGATAGCTGCAATTGATATACTCTACCGTTAAGGATTACATACCTGCAGTGTACGGTTCTTTGCCGTCTGAGCTGGGCACCTCAAAGGTTGGTCCGGTGCTCTCCACACTGCCCCCACTATCCACTGTGCTGAGATTGCTGTAGGATTCCACCCAGGGCATCGGGGTACCAGACGAGGAAGAGGGTAGTATCTGCCCCTCCTACAAAGAGGGGGAGGGGGGAATTATGGTTTTTAGGTTCCATAAAAAAAGCATGACAGACTTTTCCAAAAGAACTGATAAGGTGGTTTTTGAATTGTTAGCCCTTTCCTTACCATGGGTGACTTTTGTCGACAAGGAACTACCCTATGCTGCTAACCACAGAGGCGACTTTAGTCGACCAGGCAACCACACACAGGAAAAACGTCAACACAGATGTTTTCCTAACAAGCTTTACAAACTTTACATAATCAATAGGAACTTAAAAAAAAAATTGGAATTAAGTGCCTTAACTGGATGGAATTAAAACAATGCGCTACGACTTTCATGCCAATATATCAGCTCGCAGTCGGTAGCGTGCACCATTTTGAGCCAATACAGACTGAGACGATTTCAATGAGTTTACAAAGATTGAATCAATGAAGATATGGATGGAAACAGGATACGAACTTACATTCATTTGATTTAGTATATCTTGCAGCCTGTTCAGCCAATCAGGAACAGTGGTGTCTCGGCCATCCGAGTATCTGTCATCATGGTAGATCAGACGACTAGCAAGCTTTACGGTTGAAGGGTGCAAATAAGATAAAGGAATCCATTACTGGGGGCCGATATCACAGAGCTAAGCAGAAAATACTGCTAAGCAAATTTGCACGTTGAGCAGGAACTGGCAGAGTACCAGTCAACAGCTACACACATGACATGACATCATAGCCTAGAAAGATATTTCTCTGTAGGGCCATCACAGATTTGTGCTTTGAAAAAATATAGGTCGAATATAGGTTGAATACGAGCAATTTTCAACATGTTCAAAATGGCTTCCATCGCTTATTACTCTACCCTATAAAGTTTCAAAGGACAAAATCTGCAATGGCCCTATAGCCAAATAGCAATCGGCGGCTTTTACCTTCTACAGCAGTCAGTGGCTTTTCCCTTCTTTTCTTTAGGGAAATAATACCCACTTGTCACTCTTATGTTGACAATTTTCGACAACAACGTTTGCTACATTTTGTATACAAATATCGGGAATCAACGACGATGTTCAGTATAGCGGTGTTCGGTATAGCAGTGTTCGGTATAGCAATGTTCCACTGTAATTTCTACTGATATCCTGTTCCTTCCAATTACTTTTTCACTTGATATTGTCGGCACGTGTGGTCTAGCTGTGGAGCACAGGATTCGTGATCGAGAGGTTGTGGGTTCGAACCCCACCGTGGCCATGCGTGTTGTGCCCTTGAGTAAGGCACTTCACCTCAATTACTCCTCTCAACCCAGGTGTTAAATGGGTACCGGCATTATTCAATGCTGGGAAGGTAACAGACTCGCTGTGGAGGAGGTGTGGCGATCCCCCCACAGCAGCATATGAGTCTGGCCCAATCGCTAATGAAAGAGAGATGGGCACTCCGTTCCTGTGAGTACAGGTTCGTCCCCTTTACCTTTTTTTTTTTTTTACTTGATATTCACTAACCGTGGGGAACATTGTGAAACATGTTGCATTCTTACCTGGCAGATCTGAGTCACAAGCGTAGTGCTGTAGAGACTGGGCATGTACACCACGGCATTGGCCACCACCTCACAATAACTCAGAGCCTGAGGAACAACGACAAAATGAAATCTTGTTCTTTAATTGATCAGTCATTCAACTGTTTAATACATAATATAATAATGCGTATTTATAAAGCGCACGTATCCACCATTATTGGTGCTTAAGGCGCTACATCATTATTACCCCTGCTCATTGGGCCAATGAAATATTCCAAATACCATCTTATCTTGATGCTGCCATTTTGGTGCAAAGCAGATAAAATCAATCACAATAACCATCGCTACCCTCACAGGTACCCATTTTACTCATGGGTGGAGAGAACCAATAAGTGTCACACCAAAGTCGCAGGCTGGACTTGAACCCACAACCTGCGCCATGTGCGTACTGCGCGCCATGTGCGTACTGCGCGCCACGTGCGTACTGCGCGCCACGTGCGTACTGCGCGCCACGTGCGTACTTCACGCCATGTGCGTACTGCGCGCCATATGCATACTTCGCGCCATGTGCGTACTTCGCGCCATGTGCGTACTTCGCGCCATGTGCGTACTTTGTGCCATATGCGCACATGCCAGTACGCTCTCAAAAGTGGTCGCAACGCGTCATCTACTGATGCTCAGTGGTCGAGTGGCAAGACGTCTGCACTAGAAAGAAGGAGGTCGTGGGCTCGAGTCCCACACGAGTGATTTGTTCCAACTTTCAGTCAGGAGGTAACAGTGCACAGTGTTTATACAGTGTCGGTGAAGGGCAAAACCTAATATTGATCTACTGATGGTGCATGGAGTTCATATCCCTCATTGTAATGAACTGAACCTTTGGGAACTCCTTCCCACGCTAAGACGAAACCCCAGTGGGGTCGTACCTGTGTCGTTAACCCATGTTCAGCAAGCCGGGTTGCGTAGATGAACTTGTACGGCTGGTAGTTTGGCAGAGTGTACTGTTTATTGCACAGCAGCTGAGCGTACTCGTATATCTCCGTCTGCTGTATGCTCTCATTCAAGGCAAACAATTTGAAAGGAAGACTGAAAAAAAAAGCAAGAGAACTTCTTGTTGTTTCATTTTGTTGTATTTCTTTGTGAAATAAAAAAACATGAACTGTCTTTCTACAAATACTGACTACAAATAAGAAGTTAGGAAGCAAAATGAAGGTGGTTGGTTTTTGAAATAAATGCTCGCAACAAATTTCGTTTGTAAAACATGAGTCATTTTTCTCTTCAAGTTGGTGGTAAAACATAAACTTGCACTTGGCAAAAGCAAACTGCTACATTACATCAATACACAAAATGTTGACATTGTTCTGTGTGCAGTTCAATGGCAACAAACAAATCCGAAGGCACATCGGTGTAACTGGTCACAGCAGCTGAAACAGGCCAATGAAGGCTGCATGGGCCTTATTCACGAATCGGCCACATTGGATTGAGAGTGAGGTAAAATCTTCATTTTTGGAACTTGTGTAGAGAATTGAAAGCAACTTAATCACTACGGTAATTAATTCCAGTCTGCTTAACTGAGTACTTTCAAATTTGTAATTAAACGTTCCCTAATGTTTAAAGCCAGATTTAAAAAAAAGACAGTAAAAAAAGGCTGCATTATGCCTGCAAAAATAGTCTGGCGCCCTCCAATACAAAAGTTAAGAATTAATATCTGTTCAGGGAACTCAACAAAAAGGCCCAACTCGTGAATAAGGCCCATAAACATAATTGCTCCATCGCGTTCTTGGATACTGCAATTTCATTGGTCCACAACGGCCATGTGACCAGTCTATAAAAATAAGTGTTTACTTTATATATATTCGCTGCATGGTATATAAATAGTTGCATATAAATATCTGCATATAAATCCTGTTGCATATAAATTACCTCATATACCCTACGTTGCATATAAATGACCTCTGCGTTGCGCGTGTGTGTAGATCAGGCCCTCGCGCCTCGCGACTGAGAATTACAACCACTATGTCCCATAGCAAAGCTCGTGGTTATCAAAAGGTTTCACTGCAGTAAGTTTATTTATTTCTTGCCTAGAAAGTTACAAACCTTTATCCTTTTAACTTACTGGCATGATACACATTTGTAACGAAACAATTATTGACCGCTAAGATGTGGGATGTGGCATTTTTAGCCCCCTCGGGGCGAACGGCACCCTCGGCTTCACCTCAGGTGCTTTGTGCCCCTCCGGTATTAAACACACCATATCCCGCATCACAGCATTCAACAATTGTTCCACGGAGCAACCCGCCCAACATACCTGTGACTAGCACCCAGCAGCACCATCTTATTGGTCCTCTTGCTGTAGACACCAAACCCAACCTGAGCCATCAGGTAGACAAAATGAGACGCCTTCAGCAGACCCCTGGAGGCTACAGAAAGTGTTTCACAAAACAAAAAGAGAACACAGGGTAAACGACTTGGAATTTTGGCACCTTACAATAAACAACTTGGAACAATGTGGCAATTGAAATATTCGTACTCAGAAGCAAAACCCTGCAATTTATTTTAAATAATTATCAGGGACCAAATATTTTTTTTGCAAGAAGACTTAAAATGCTTCCCATTTGCAAGCGGTATGGACATGAACACTGGTGCCATTCTTTGTCACGCGTGTGACATAAAATTGGGCTCTTCTGATTTTTGAAGCTTTACCCTTTTGTTAATTACATCTGATATATTACTTTCACTGGTTCATCAGGTTAGTGCTTTTTACTCCCTACCTCACAGTATAATTTCTACTTTCACAAATTGTGTCCAAATATTAGGAGGGGTTGTCAAAGAGTGGTCAGGTGTTTGGCACCATTAGGTTTTGCCCTTCACCGACATTTAAACACTGTATACTCAGTGTGTTACCTCCCGAGTGAAAGTTGGAAAAAATCACTCGGGTGGGACCCGAACTCACAACCTCCTGCTTTCTAGTGCAGATGTCTTACCACTCGACCACCGAACTAACGGGATCGGTTGGCTGGTTCGAATCTGATGTACATAGCAGCGGGTACCACATAAACTATTATAAGATGGAATTTTGCGTCGGGGTGATATAAATTAAATTAGGTTTTGCCCCATATCGGAAATTCACACTTTTCTCCAAAGTTCTAAGGAAACACACACCCACGCTAATTTTGGAGTAAGACCAGCCTTTTGTGAGTTTTTTTTTTTTTCCTGTTTTATTCAAGGATACAATCAACAATTAAATAACAATAATCTATGTACACGTACATGTACATGTACAGTTAATCGTCTGCTCTATAGGTACTAATGAATTACACACAGTGAGTTACGGAATGTACATGTATAAACAATGCACACCCTCTGCTTTAGTTTTAAATGGGAATTGTTCTGTGGTCACGTGTGTGACATTTTGATGGGTCACGTGTGTGAGGTTTTGTAATTAAATTTATGCTAATTTATGCACGGAAAGACCAACTTTAATGAAACACGCTAAGAAAGTTGCGTCTTTGCTTAATAGCAACACTTTAGTGAAGAATAATTATTTGTATTACACCACATAAAAAAACTTTTTTTCCCAAAAAATTAAATTAGTTTCATTTTTTTTTTTTTAGCCCATAGACAGAAATATCTATTTTAAAGTGAGCCACTTGTATAGGCTATTCATACCAAGTGAATCTCCCAGCGTGATGATACTCTTCATGTCCAGCTCCGAGTCCTGGCTGAGGTTGGACAGGATCATGGCCAGATGAGGCCTCCAGTCACCCCACTTCTCATCGGCACAACTCTGAGGGGGAAATAAGGCACTGAACTTGAGATTGAGTCACAATAAGGCCAAACAAAAAAAATTAGTCCATCTCTGGTAAACGCGCACGTCAATGTTGATCATGCGCGTCAACAATTTTATTTTTCAAAAATGTTCTGCGCTAGCTACAACAGCGCCCTCTATTGCCGCACTGCCTCAAATGTTCATGGGCAGCTTGTACCCAGTGATAGATCCAGTATGAGGTTGATGGTGAATGAATGATAGTAGACCATGGGTACAAAGTTGCTGGCAGCTGATCAACAACAATGCTGGCTGGTCAACGCATCGACACGATGACATGTGCTGTGAGCAAATGTGTTTGTGAATTAAAGCTTGTCTAAATACATGTACATGAAATATGCCACTTATTTTTGTGACCGTTGTTTGTGAGTGAAAACTCTTAGACCGTTCGGTATTGTGTCATGTGATGGCTGAGCAATCAAAGCATGAAAAAGAAAAAAGGAAAAAAAAAAGAAAGAAAAAAAACACAATTCTGGAACTTTGGTCTGACCAGTGTTTTGTTTTTGGCTTAACTAAGCACCCAACTACATTTTTGATATTGCACTGTCTGTCTTCTTCAGCAAATTCAATATTTTTCTCATAAACGATTTTCAACTTATTTTGTACATGAAAAATAATTTGTTTTTCTATTTTGGGCATCAGCAATGCCCTCTGATAAAAGGCCTGTACTTTGAATTGCTTTGCACACAAATAGATCCGTGCTATACATAGAAGGGTTCCCAATACCTACATTATTCATTGCGAAGGGGGTGGAAACAGTCTACCCTGCAAAAAAAAAAAATTACTGTCGAATCGCAAATAATTCAAAAATTCAAAAAAACGAAAAATTTATTACAGACACAATCGCAAGTTGATTTCTTCTGGTCAATGTCTGATTCAAAAGTGAATACCTTTTGAACTACCCCCCCCCAAAAAAAATGTAAGCAAAATGTACTTCTCGAGTGAAACTCGACAAAACCATACACAGTACACCTTCAAGCTGAATAGAAGCAAGCTATGCTCAACTCACAGTGACAGCAGCCGGTTGCCTGTCGGACATGAGTTGATACAGAGTCTGAAGGGGATCATTCATCGGCAGACTGTTGGCAAATCTACAAGGAAATGGACAAAGGAATGATATTACAGCACACCATTATGTAGGGGTGTGCATAGAGGCAAAGAGGAATACCCGACCGCTGATGTCAGAAACCAGGGAAAGTCTACCGTACACGTACATCACTTTTTTCAATCAATTTCCAAGCGCCAAAAAAGTTACTTTCTATGGTTTTTCATCTATTTTCCCTCCTCGACTCTCACTCTCTACCCTCCTCCAATCCTCTTTATTTACCAGTTACTTACTCCACCGGGATTCGAACCCGCAATCTTCTTATTTAATTACACCAGCCTTATCCGCTACACTAGTCGAACGATCGTTGCCAGTACGGGACTATTTGATGTATTTAAAGTATAAGGTTAATGAATATTTAACACACTAAATATTCATGACAAATTAAATATTCATGATGACGTATTGCACTATCATTGGGTACAGGTGGTGACGTGTGTCGATGTCACGTCACGCGCACCGCATACATCAATAACCAATGCCACAAATGGCTGCCAAGACCGTCTGCTGCCGAGCTGATGTGTGCATCCACAGTGGGCTCTAAAAACACATTTTTCCGAAAATGTCGTCACATTTCCAGAGCTTTCTGGGTTCGTCTTAGGTGAAATCACAAGGTGAGGTGAACATTGATGTGTCTACTGGCAGCTAACTGACGTACCAGTGTGGTATTCATTCCGAAACCAGTTCCAGATGATGGGATCGGGTAACCAACTTTACAAATTACTTACTAACATTTTAGACCATGAAAAAAAAAAAGGTTATGAATGTCATTTGTGGGGAATTTCAAAAATGAAAACCAGGCTACATGGGAAACCAAAACAGATTTCGCGTTAACGCACATTTTAACGGGGGATGCATGAGGCTTGCCACTGAAGTTGCAGTTTACACTGTAGAGCCCTGTAGCTGTAGAGCCCTTCAGACAACTTCTGGGTTGGGTTGGGCTTCTTTTAGCGGTACCCGGGTACCCGTGTTTGATCACAATAGGGTGCCCGGTTCCCGTACTACCCGCAAATGCACACCACTACCACTATTTATCAAATAGTAAACCCTCCAAGTTGTACGCAAAAATAATGCTATTAAACACCACTTGTAACATTTGATACCCAAGGTGCATGTACATGAACATTGTGTAGAAAGTCTAGGATGTAAACATCATTCAGAATGCAGAAAACTGAGTCAAGACGAATTCTGATTTTCCAGGGATTTAGATGGAAAGCACAGCTGACGTTAAAACTTTCCTACCGTTTGATCAGACACAGACAGTCAGAAACTCAATCCACTTCCATAACTGATACACATATTTCAATAGGCACCGTGGATAGTCAAATTCCATCAATAGACAAAAGCAAGTAACTGGTACGTACATTTGGTTTATCAATCTGCTAAAGTCAAAGTATAGCTGTACCAAGCTCCAATGACAAAAACAAGTGAATTATAATAGAAAGAAATCCTGACTAATTCCCCACTCATGGTGTGGAATGGATTCTACTCACCTAGTCATAACGCTGGTGTGTGTTCTACTGTCCATCTTGCAGGCGAGGAGGAGGGCGTGGCCCCACAGACCCGCCTTCATGGCAGCCTCCAAGGCATCCTGGGAAATAACAACATCATGAATAATCATGTATACCTTCATATATAATCATGTGTACATTCATGCATACATATGTATCAGACCATCCCTAATGGGAGCCCCATGGCATCCTGGGAAGCATGACATCTTCTCAACAATTGGTGAGCGCATGGCCGAGAGAATCCAGTCAAATGTTGCCTCTGATGGGGATGACAGAAACACGGTTCATGCCGCGGCGCACTACAACATTTATTTTTCCTGATACTATTGAAGATCTTGTTAAGAAACAGATTAGTTCAATGCCTATCTGGAAAGCAACTAGTCCCAATGGCATAAGTGTTAAGCTTCTTAACCCTAACTCCCCAGGCCTTTTTGCTAGGATGTAGCCTCAATCCTGCAAAGTCCTCCAATTGGCCCATGGAAAAATAGCATATAGCCTCAATCCTGCAAATCCTCTAATTAGAAAATAATGCGTCCAAAGTGTATAAATATATTTTGTAAAAAAGCTCGAACTTTATATTACCCAAAACTACATGTATGTATTTATGCCTTGTCACATAATGAAATGAGATGTGGTAAAAATAATAAAGAATGAATGAATGAATAATAAAGAATGAATGAATGAATGAATGAAAGGTCCGGCCCAAGACCTTGACAAAGTGCGTACTCCGAAATAAGCAACGCACTTTTGCCATGTAACCTCAATCCTGCAAATTCCTCCAATTTGCAAAAAGGATTTTGGAGGATTCAGGGCGGTTAGGGTTAAACTAACATGCCCCCATGTTATTGGGGCGCTTACTTATATTTTCAACTTGTCACTAAGAAGTGGTCTTTATTCCGATGCATGGAAACATGCCTCAGTTATTCCCATCCACAAAGGTGGAGATAAGTATAGCGTCGATAACTATAGGCCAATTTCTATCTTGCCACTTGTTTCCAAAGTCGTCGAAAGGGCTGTTCACAGTGCATTGAATTCGTACCTTGATGAGAACTGCTTGCCAAATCAGGTTTATGACCACTGCGCTCAACGGAGACCACTTTGCATAGATTAATTAATCATTTTGTCTTTATGCAATGGATAAAGGGAAAATGACAGGTACCGTTTTTATTGATCTTAGTAAGGCATTCGATTCTGTCAATCAGTTTATCCTCTTAGAGAAGCTACAGGATATATGCACTTGTCAGGGTCTGTTTTCAACTGGTTTGGTTCATACCTAAACAACCGCAAACAATCTGTGCGCATTGAACAGAACAAATCTAGTCCACTCCCGGTCAATAGGCCTACTGGTGTACCACAAGGGTCAATCCTTGGGCAACTGTTGTTCATTGTTTATACTATGGACCTTCCTTAGAACTATAAATCCCGAGGATTGTCAATTGTACAGGTACATGTACGCAGATGACTCTACAATAACATCAACATTAGAAGAAATCGAGCGCAGCCTTAACGAAGCAATGGTTAGCATAAACGATTTTATGAACATACATGTACATTGTAAATATGCGTTCATGATATACATGCTTCAGATACATAACGTTACCATTCGCTCTTTTCGCGCTCCCGCCACTGGGCATGCACAGCCTCGATCTGGCAACTTTACACAATAAAAATAGCCGGTTCAGTGATCTGAACCCCGACCCGGGAATCACTGAACCAGCTATGTTCATTGTGTAAAGTTGCCAGATCGAGGCTCTGCATGCCCACGGCGGAAGTGTGAAAAGAGCGAATACTGACCAACATGTATCTTGTCCACGTTTTCAATTCACATTTATTGCTTAATGCTTTGGAACATTTCACATCCTCACTGTCTTGAGCATTTCAACATTTAGTTAGTTTGAATCTCACAAGTACTTTTAATCTACTTAGAAATCTTCGAAACACTTTTAACCTCAACCTTTTCAGAATCTCACGAGCTGAGAGAAGAGATTGGTTACATGGTGCAACTGTTCACTATAATGGTATTGTTATATTCACCGTGCAAACCTTCACATCTTATCCAATAATCACAAGGCTAGCTTTGATGGCATCCTGTTTGGCTGTCCATCAAGAAAAATTGAATTCTAATGAGTTTGTGGCTGTTTGTTTATGTTGGCTACCATATCAACCTGGCATCACACATGCAATCATATTGGAACAGACACTCCCATTGTGCGGACGGTAGCACACGCATTCCAATTTCCATCACTGACTACTGGTCCTCCGGCAGAACATTTTGACAATTGGACTTTACTGGATCACAAACCATTCAACAAACGTTCACCATGCTGCCATCCTCCACTTCTGTTTCTGCAATGGATCCGGCTCTCGCAACAATAACAGCAGTCTATTTTTTACTTAATTCTGCGGCAGTTGGATTTGGTGGGACTCTGTCCATCATCGTTGCTCGTCGAATGTCCAATCTGGATAGCAGCACCAGGCTTTGTATGGTGTCCCTGGCTGTCGCCGATATGTTGACAATTTTGCCGTATCTTGCAACCTTTGTGGCTGTAACGGCACAGCAGTGGTTCTTTGGGGTGACGGTCTGCAACCTAAGCGCTTTCATGCTCTCAATCGCGTCATTTGCATCTGTCGCATTTATCAGCGCTCTCAGCGTGGACAGGTACATGGTGATAACGCGCCCCTTCTCCTACACCCAAGAAAAGGTCCAACGTATCTTCAAAATCTCCATAGCACTGATCTGGTTGATATTCAGCCTCGCTTTCATCATTGGCGCCATTTTTATCCACAACAATGCTAGGCCGGAAGGAATTTATTGCGTGATAACAGTAAACGGGATTCGTCGGTCATTGCTTACAGTTTTACACATCACAACTTTAGGGATGCCCGTGCTGTTGGTTTGCACCATCTATGCCCGCCTTTTGATTCTTGGCCGAAAGCACGCCCTCCAAATCCGCCAACAGAATCCCAATCCCCAACCCAACAACGCCGCCAGAAGCGGACGACGCGGCTACAAGACCTTCGCCGCTGTGACGCTCTGCTTTGCCCTGACCAGCTTGCCTTACATGGCCAGCATCATTCATGTACAATTCATTGCATCCGATGAAATGTTGGGCAGTTCACCTGCATTGACAATCCTCGCTGTGTGCAAGTTTATCTTCAACAGTCATGGCTGGCTAAACGCCCTGGTCTACGTATTCATGAACAGGTGTTTCCGACAGGAAGCTAAGAAAGTGCTGAAGGGGGCGTGGCGGTGCATTCGCAGGCAACAAGACCATCCAGAACAGTGAACCATGAACCCTTACATTGCTAGACAAAGCACAGCAGTGGAGTAGTACTCGAGCACAAGTTTCATACTCGTACTTATGAGAAAGTACTAGTACTCATGGCAAAGTACTCATACTCATGGCAAAGATACTTGTACTCATGAACTTGAAGGAAAAGCACCCTTTTTTCTACTGTTTGGTTGGCTTTTACATACATTTAATGCCTCATCTAACAAAAAAAATCATTGATAACTATTGTACCCATCAAAATGTGCATGCACTGTACTTGTACTCGTGGATGTACTCGCACTCATGGAAAAAAAATTGCCTTGTACTTGTCCTGTTACTCATGGCGAGCCACTTGTACTCATGGCAAGGTACTCCAACTTGTACTCGTACTCATGGCAAAGTACTCGTACTCATACTAGTACTCCTGGATATGTACTTACACTCATAATCGTACCCTTGGAAATGTATTTGTACTCATCATAGTACTTTCTTTCAAACTTTCATCAAATCTGAGACGGTGTCCTGACAACTTTTCCAAAATTGATGATAGTCGGCACGGAATGACCCAATAGCACAATGCTTTCACCACTGAAAGGGGACTGTGCGATAGAATTGATAGCCAGACTGGATTGATCTATACATGAAGGACATGATTGGATAATGTCAAAGCCATTATAATGACTACAATTCTGTAATAAAGAACACTGAAAAGGCAACCATGAGGTAATCAAATGTGACACATTTGATGTGCCTGGGTTCTTTTAAAACCACAAGGCTGACATCTGATAGCATCCTGTTTGCCTGTCAATCAAGCAAAATTGAATTGTAACGAGTTTTTGTCTGTTTGTTTATTTTGGCTGACATAAGCCTATAGCATCTACATGCAATTATATTGGACCGACGCTGTGCCTCACACGCACTCCAATTTCCATCACTTTCTACCAGTCTTTCAGCAGAACATTTCCACTTTGGCGGCACGTTTACGATTTTTGCTAAAAATTTGGAATTTGCTGGGTCATAAACAATTTAACATTCATCTTGCTGCCTTTGTTCACTTCTGTTTCTGCAATGGATCAGGTTGTCGCGGCAATAGTGGCAGTCTTTATTTTACTCAATTCTTCGGCAGTTGGATTTGGTGGGACTTTGTCCATCATTGTTGCTCGTCGAATGTCCAATCTGGATGGCAGTACCAGGCTTTGTATGGTGTCCCTGGCTGTTGCCGATATGCTGACGATTTTGCCGTATCTTGTGACCTTTGTGGCTATAACGGCACAGCAGTGGTTCTTTGGGGAGGCGGTCTGCAACCTAAGCGCTCTCATGCTCACACTCGCATCATTTGCATCTGTCGCATTTATCACTGCACTCAGCGTGGACAGGTACATGGTGATAACGCGTCCCTTCTCCTTCACCCAAGAAAAGGTCCAACGCTTCTTCAAAATCTCCATAGCACTGATCTGGGCGATCGTCAGCCTTGCTTTCATCATTGGCGCCATAACTTTCGACGATAGGCTGGAAGGGATTTATTGCGTGATAACAGTAAACGGGACTCATCTGTCCTGGTATGCAGCCTTAATAATGCCAGCTTTAGGGATACCCATGCTGTTGATTTGCACCATCTATGCCCGCCTTTTGATTCTCGGCCGAAAGCACGCCCTCCAAATCCGCCAACAGAATCCCGATCCCCGGCCCAACAACGCCGCCGGAAGCGGACGACGTGGCTACAAAACCTTTGCCGCTGTGACGCTCTGCTTTGCCCTGACCAGCTTGCCTTACATGGCCAGCATCATTCATGCACAATTCATTGCATCTGATGAAATGTTGGGCAGTTCATCTGCATTTACAATCCTCGCTGTGTGCAAGCTTATCTTCAATAGTCACGGCTGGCTAAACGCCCTGGTCTACGTATTCATGAACAGGTGTTTCCGACAGGAGGCTAAGAAAGTGCTGAAGGGGGCATGGCGGTGCATTCGCAGGCAACAAGACCATCCAGAACAGTGAACCATGAACCCTTATCTTGCTACACACAGCACAGAAGTGGTGTAGTTCTCGAATACATTTTACATACTCATACTTATGAGAAATTACTCGTACCGGTACTCATGGCAAAGTACTCATACTCGTACTCATGAACGTAAGGGACAAACACCCTTTTTTCTACAGTTTGGTATGCTTTTACATACATTTAACGCCTCATCTGACGACAAAAATCCTTGATAACTTTTGCACCCATCAAAACCAGCTTGCTACTCAAGGAAAAGTACTAAAGTCTTGTACTCATGGATGTACTCGTACTCATGGCAAAATTGCATTGTACTTGTGCTCTTAGTCATAGTAAAGCACTTGTACTGATGGCAAGTCCTATTTGTCCTCGTACGCATGGCGAAGTACATGTAAATGAACTTGCACTCTTGGAAATGTACAAATACTCGAACTCTTGGAAATGTACTGGACTACAATACAGCAACACAGAGTAGCAGGTGTACAAGTCTATGGGACCTTGCTGCATTGAGCCATCAACACCAGTGCACAAACTGCCAATACTGAAGGGCCTGTACATGAAGGGAACGACTGGATAATTTCAAAGCCATTATAATGACTACAATCCTTGCGGTACTCGCTGCTACATCAGATTCGAACCAGCCAACCGATCCCGGCGAGCTTCGTGGTTGAGTGCTTAGACGTCTGCACTAGAAAGCAGAGGCTGTGTTTGAGTCCCACCCGAGTGACGTTTTCTAACTTTCTATCGGAAGGTAACACACTGAGTATACAGTGTTTATTTGTCAGTGCAGGGAGGGCAAAACCTAATAATGAGTCTACAATTTTGTTATACAGCAAAGTGAAAAGGCAATCATGTGCTAATGAAAAGTGACGCATTTGATGTGCCTGATATGAAACTTTCTTACTAAACCACAAGGCTGACATTTGATAGCATCCTGTTTGCCTGTCAATCAAGCAAAATTGAATTGTAATGAGTTTTTGGCTGTTTGTTTATTTTGGCTATCATATAAGCCTATAGCGTCTACATGCAATCATATTGGACCGACACTGTGCCTCGCACCAACTCCAATTTCCATCACTTTCTACCAGTCGTTCAGCAGAACATTTTCACTTCGGTTGCACGTTAACGTACATGTACTAGAGAAACAGACTTAGCTGGATCATAAACAAACTAACGTTTGGCCTGCTGCCTTTACTCAATTTTATGTCTGCAATGGATCCATTTGCCATAGCAATATCGGCAGTATTAATTTTACTCAATTCTGCGGCAGTGTGTTTTGGTGGGACTCTGTCCATCATCGTTGCTCGCCGCATGTCCAATCTGGATAGCAGCACCAGGCTTTGTATGGTGTCCCTGGCTGTCGCCGACATGCTGACAATTTGGCCGTATCTTGCAACCTTTGTGGCTATGGTGGCACAGCGGTGGCCCTTTGGGAATGAAGTCTGCAACTTAAGCGCTCTCATGCTCTCCATTTCATCATTTGCATCTGTCGCATTTATCACCGCACTCAGCGTGGACAGGTACATGGTGATAACGCGTCCCTTCTACTACACCCAAGAAAAGGTCCAACGTTTCTTCAAAATCTCCATGGCACTGCTTTGGGCGATACTCGGACTCGCTTTCATCTCTTGCGCCATCTTTTTCTACAACAGGGATTGGCTGGAAGGGATTTACTGCGTGATCCAAGTAAAAGGGACAACAACTTTGAGGTTCTGGTATGCAGTCTTACTCATCCCAGCTTTAGGGCTACCCATGCTGTTGGTTTGCACCATCTATGCCCGCCTTTTGATTCTCGGCCGAAAGCACGCGCTCCGAATCCGCCAACAGAATCCCGATCCCCAACCCAACAACGCCGCCGGGAGTGGACGACGTGGCTACAAGACCTTCGCTGCTGTGACGCTCTGCTTTGCCCTGACCAGCTTGCCTTACATGGCCAGCGTCATTCATGTACAATTCATCCTATCCGATGACATGAGGGGCAGTTCACCTGCATTGACAATCCTCAGTGTGTGCAAGCTTATCTTCAATAGTCACGGCTGGCTAAACGCCCTGGTCTACATATTCATGAACAGGTGTTTCCGACAGGAAGCTAAGAAAGTGCTGAAGGGGGCATGGCGGTGCATGCGCAGGCAACAAGACCATCCAGAACCTTGAACCCTTACCATGCTCTGGTAGACAGCACAACAGTGGTGTAGTATTCATACTCGTACTCCAGTACTTTTTTGCACTCTTACGAAAAAGTACTTGTACCCATGGCCAAGTACTCATGCCCATGGCAAAAGAACTCATACTCGTACTCATGAACATAAAAGGAAAAGGACCCAGCTTTCTTCTTCTGTTTGGTAGGCTTTTACATATGTTTAAGGCCTCAAAACAGTCCTTGACAACTACTGTACCCTTCAAAATGTGCTCGTACTCGTGGGAAAAGAACTTCGACTACTCCACTACTGTAGCACAGAGTAACAAATGTACAAGTCTATGAGACCTTGATGCACAGAGCCAGGAATTGTGTGAAGAACACACTGCACACTTGTTAGCATGTAAATGAACACTGTGTATATTTTTGAGAGATTTGAAGATACAGAGAGAGACATAAAACCATTTTTCCCCGTAATTTTTAAACAGTATTTGGCCAAACCCTCCTGCTGTCTGAACAGTCACAGACAGTCAGAAATTAATCAATCTTCTCCCCTGCAATGCCTTTTACACAAGTTAGTCACAGAAATTGCGTCTTGAGACGGAGTCGAGTCCGAATCCTGGACTCAAGTAATACAACACTGGTATGTAGTAGTTTCAAACCTTGGACACAACTCAAGCTTTGGCTCCAGGGTCCAGTTTCATGATCTGTTTCCATAACTGATGAAGCCACAGCTAAAAAGCCAAACCAAGCTTTGGAAAATGCCTCAAGAGTACATGTACGTACCTTCTTGCGTCCAAAAAGCAGCAGCTCGCGGAACTTGCTGGTGTCGCTCTCCACGTCCCGTAGTTGGGGCTTTCTCTTGGCCGTGACCTCTGCCCTTTGACCCTCAGAGTTAGTCTCCTCACCAGCCGTCTCCTCGCCTTCCGTCTGAGAGGCAGGGGTCGCGGAGGATGAAGGAGACGTCACCATGGGGTGGTTTTTCAGGAGCAGGTCGGAGACGTCAGATTCCATGATGTTCTGTTGATATTTCACAAATTAAAAAAATATCAAAATTAATAAAATACTGTTGTCATAAAGACAATCTTTATTAACCCCGAGTCTCTGGATATTATTGCTACGATCGCTCCCAAATCCTACAAAATCTACCGTTTAAATTCAAATACTTAAGTTTACATTTAAATCCCACGAACATCATTTCCAAAATTTCGGTGGATATTGAAGGATTTGGGAATGTTAGGATTAAAGATTATTTGAAGAAAAAAAATGAAACTCACTTATGTCGAGAATGAAAATTTGGAAACAGTTATAAATAATTTAATATCATTTAATATGTAGAAATATTTTTGATGTCTGTTAGAATAAGTGAACAATCGTATTCCAAATAAAACAGTGTGTTTAGAAATTGGGGACATTTTGGAAATTACAAAATGAACTTAAACTATGTCTTTGTAATGAGGGGAAATAATTGTGAATTGTTGAGCCTTTTGTGAAGTACTGTATAAACGTGTGCACGGTGAGTAATATTTTAGGACAGTTGAATAATAACTTAAGTAAAAAATTTTCATCATTTGATTGTGACTTTAGGTAGTAGATTTGTCAATTCTTTCATTTACATGAAGACGTGTAGTTGATAAAAATTGTCAAAAATGTGGTGTTTAGATATCTCTGATTCTGTGTGACAAGAATTAATTATGCATAACTGTTTCAAGCACAATGGCTACATAGGAAAATGTAAAAGATTGTGTTGTTTTAGTGTAGTCGTATGGGTGTGATATTTACAAAATGCTCATAATTTCTTAAAGTTACTATTTCTATTGGTTATCACAAAAGCTTACGAATAGTTGAAAGTATAAAAACATCATCATTATATACTAGAAAGTATAAACAATTCTTCAAGAATTTGGGTTATTCACAATGCAGTGCGCCACCAAGAGTTTGCCATGGAGAGTCCATTTTTCAAGTTTACAGTCGACAAAACATGGCCCATTTGAATGAGTGTCAGTAGACAACTTGAGCTAATTTGTTACAGATTGGGGCATAGCATTCTGCCGCCTTACAAAAAATAACCAATATTGATAAAAAGAAAAGGGCAAACAGATACTTGAATCATACGCTTACGAAACTACTGACCAGAAAAAACGAACAATTTTAAATGTCCCGCGCTGCGAATTTATTGACCTTCTTCCACAATGCACTGGGAAAATGAACCCTTCGTGGCAAAGCACCTTGTAAACCCTTATAAGGTGCTACATAATGGGTCTCATATTTCTCATAAACTTTATTTACCTTTCTTTAATAGAGGCATATTTTCCAGCGCCTTGAGTACCTAAATGTCTGTAGATACGTGCGCTACATAAGACTCTGATAAAATTATTATTATTATTATTTATTAAACACCGAACTTGCTTATTGTGATGTTTAAACACTTTGATTCAAGGAGGGCTTGTGAAAAAGAAAGCAAAAAAATCACAGTAGCTTATTCTAGCCGCACCAAATTTTGATGTATAGACAGCCCACAATAATTGCAATAAAGCTGAGTAGGAAAATGTAATAAGAATCACTGTCAGTGTATTTTGAGGCTGGTTCATTCATACTCGGTGCAAATGAGGAAGTGAAAGTACAAATGTCACATCACAGCAGTATTCATACTGCCAGTTTTGCAAAAGTTGAGCGCATTGCCAACTTTGTTGAATTTCACTGTGGTTGTCAGATTCATTTCGCACTCCTATTCGTGAAAAGTGTGAACCGGCCTTCATTGCCTATACTGCTTGTGCTGGTACCAGAGGGCTTGCTTAGGGTCTTGTGAGACGAGCAGTGCTATCTAGGGCCAATGATTTTCGAATCTGCGAATTTGAATCTGAAGAAAATAATTTCTGCAATTTTATTGATAAAAAACATAACACAAAACAAATTATTGATGATTGATTGAACAGACGAGCCATACAACAAATGAGCAGTGTTTATATCACGATTTTGGGGGGACAAAAACGTTCAAGATCAGAGCAATAAATGTTGCGAGATCATTACCATAGTACGCGTAGTCATGGGAGTGACAGTCCCGACGCATGCCGTAGCTAGCTGTCGGTCAGCGCAACGGTGAAAATCATCACACTCACGGCACGCTCTCGCGGGTCTCTTTTGCTCCATTGGCAGGTTTATTTTTCTCTGTTCAATCAATCAACCATTCGTATAACACCTAACTTTGGCTCTATTGAAATGCATGTTGTGCTTAGGTCCAAAATATACCATGTGTTCTTTTTCCTCCATACGTAAACTATCCAATTTTGTCGCTAACGTTAGCCCGAAAACAAAATGGCGGACATGAATTTCGTTTCGGCCAGCTGATGTGTGTGACGTTATGGGATTGGCCCGTACGGCTATTGCATGTTTCTTACGTGTGTGGCAGTGGCAGTGCAGTATACGACTTGACTGTGGTGAAGTTAAATACTATGTCTGTACATTGATCGGCCGTTGATAAAATAGAAATCTTTTTGGGGCAGTTTTCCTGACTCTAACCAAACGACTATTTCATTATCGTCTTCGAATTATTTACTGTGTACCGGTACATGGTATATGTTTAAATGCCTTTTTATGTATTGAATAAATGTGAAACGGAATTTTTCAGCCTGAAACGGAATTCAGGATTTTTGAAAACGGAATTTGCACTTTTCTGAAACGGAAAATCATTGGCCCTAGCTATCGTATAGTATAACCCAGCAATGGCAATGAATTAATGCTGTGCAAACCCGACCCGAAACTGAAATCAACTTCGGGTGGGATCGGGTCGGTTTGTCCATCATTCCAGTCGGGTAGGGTCGGTGTCGGTTCTGCGTCTGCCATTTTCGGGTCGTCAGGTCGGTTCATAAGCCATCTTGGAAAAACCCGAAATAAACCACAAAAAAAAAACCAGTTCAGAAATTCAAACGGTGTAATATTTGTTGCAGATTCATTGTGCCCGGTGCGACCAACTGTGGTTTGCGGTCTATCACGCACGGTCTATAACATGTAGGCCTGCCATTAGGTCACGTTTTGGTCGGTATGATTCAGTTACTGAGAGACAACCATTTTTCACGGGACGCGGGTAAGTTCAGGCACAAAACGCGGACACAGTTGCCCAAGTACGATATTCTGTATTTTTTTCAGGTCAGTTCGGTTTCGGGTTGGTTCAGGTCAGTTTTCCTTGATTTTTTTTGTTGGGTCGGGTGGGGTCGGTTTAACCAGTTCGCACCAGAGGCCGCGTATATATGCAAAGGTTTTGCCGTATTCGGAACGGATGACAGATGAACAGGCAACGAGCGAGGCCGGAAATATCTGTCAGCGACCCCCTCGCAGCGAGCGGGGCCAGAAATATGAGTGTGCTGCCCGAAGGTGATGGCTTCAACCTGCCTGGCTTGAGGTCGAGTAAAAAGTAATCCCGCGCCTCACTCCGTTCTAGTCAAAATAATCCTGTTGTGAACTGGCCAACCCGACCCGATGCACAACATTACAATGAATGCGCTCAATGCAACCCACTGTGTAGACCAGATGCACGGAGAGAGTTCCAGTGAATAGCCATTCTGAATCGAATGAAATGGAATTTTGGGCACTCTGGGACCGGCTTAACTAGCCTAGTCTTGTTTCCAGTGCCTAGTCTTGTTTCCAGTGCCTAGTCTTGTTTCCAGTGCCTAGTCTTGTTTTCCAGTGCCTAGTCTTAGTTCCAGTGGCTAGTTTACCCCGTTTTGTCGGCAGACCAGCTCCATCAGGTCCCACAGCAGTGAGGCAGACTCCCTGTCCGGCGTGTCCGTGCTGTTCTTGCAGGCGGTCGACTTCCCGTTACAGAAGCTGATGACGTCGTTCTTGTGGGTCTCTCCTCTGAACATTGGGGAGGCAGCACACAGACAGAACAAAAAGAAATGGTTCAGTTTTGCAAAAGACACAGAGAGTGAAGCAGCTTACATAGGGAAAAGTCAATGATTTGGTTCCAAGGACTATGGACTTTGGTTCGGGTGTAATTTTGAGGTCTGTGGTTTAGCACTAAACTTGGAAAACTACAGTACCAAGAACAATTCGGGTCAACAAATTTATTAAAAACGTCCTGAATGAAAGTGAACAAAATGAATAAAGAAGGAACAGCTCTGCGTGGGGCAGATGCAGCAATGTTAAAAATAATTTACACAAAATAAAACAGTTGACAAGCTCTCAATATATCAGGATATTTTTTCTAACAATCACTGAAGCAAATCTTCACGCCTGATGGGGAAAACAAAACAAATTGACTGCCCTGATTGTGGACCAAAAACCTTAAACTGGCTTAATTGTTTAAGTCTACATACTTGATCAGTGGTCCTGGGAATGCCCTCAACTCCTCTGCTTCAGCAGTGTGCTCCAGCATGGTCTAAAAAAAAATGGTCAAATAGAGAAATAAATTCCAAAATAGATTAACTCTTTCGCTACGGAATAAAATTTACCTTTTTCGTCCCAACTGGACGTAATTAAAAGCTGAAAATTCCGCCGAGCGTCGATGTGGGCGCCGCCATCTTTGAATGTTTCTCCGTAAACAAACTGCTCACAATAACAAAAAGCGCACCCCGGCCAGACGGAGAGCCGCTGGCAGCGGCTCAAACGAGGGTCAGAGGTTATACGATATAAATTATGTAGATATGGCCCACGTCATGGGGACATCATGTTTATTCATAGCGACGCAACCGAGCCGCTGCCAGCGGCTCTCCGTACGACCTGTACAATTTGTATGTGCCGCTGTGAGCGGCTCGCCGTAGCGAAAGAGTTAAACAACTTGATTGAGCAACAAAACTCAATAAATATACTGTAAACTATCATTACAACAGCAAGAAGGTTAAAGCAAAGACAGAAATTTGGTCTGTTCTTCATAACTCAAAAGAGGCAGGTTGAGTACAGTGGTCCTTTTTCTAACCTTCCACTTCTGCGACCCGGGTTCAAATCCCACCCAGGCCAAAATGTGGAGTGGTATTTCGGAAAGCCTGATTTTGAGGGTTCCTCCCCTTCTCGAAACCTGATCGTTTCTTCACTTTCTTCTCTCAAGGTTTCCTCAGGCTTCAAAGCTCCACTTTTGAGGAACCGTTGCGTTAAATACGCAGAAGCATAAACAGGATATCGGTTTTTAGGAATTTATTTTTAGGGGGGGGTGTGCATCACAGAGATATGATTTCTAAATTGGGTTCTGCCCTTCACTAACATAATCTGATAAGCACTGTATGCTCAGTGCTGTCCTAGGGCTTGCAAAAAGAAAAACATCCCATGATATAAACCATTGATTGATCTGCTACGGCAGATTCGAACCAGCTAACCCGCTCCAGCAAGCTCGGTGGTCAAGTCAAGTGGTAAGTCGTCTGCACCAGTAAGCAGGATCTCTGACCGAGTAAATTTGTGGATTTTCGTCTCCCAAGCCTTCACATAGCACTGAGTATATAGTGCTCATGTAACTAAATCAGCGACAAGCAGAAAGCTTAGCCTCTACCTCTATGCTGTGTATCTCCACCCTGGCGGGCATCCCGTCTTGAGGCATGTTGGGCAGGACCTTGACTAGGTGGCCACCAGGGCTAAACCTGGCTATGATGTGGGGCAAGGCAAACTTGGCTGGGGTGAGCCTCTCCAACGGCGGAGGTGTGACTACAATAAAAAAAATAAAAAAAATTTAATGACATGCCAGTAAAACTACCCTAACCCTGCCAGACACAACATAATGCTACAGGTGTGCAAGTCTGTTGGATCTGGCTGCTTGAGCCGTCAACATCAGGAGTGGAGCGCAAGAACCGGTCTTAAAGCTGGCTATGCATGTTAGATGGCCTTAAAGCACTGACTGTGGGTTGGTGGCTAAGGTATGCCAAACCCTTAGGGAGCGTCTCAAAAGTTGGAACGGCCGGAACGTTCCGCTGGGCACACTGGCCGTTCCGCCAGGTACAGTCATTGTGCCCAGTGGAACGCCGGGTGTTCTGCTGGGCACAGCTGCCGTTTCGTTGGACCGTTCCCTCGGACCGTTCCATACTTTTCCTGGCATTATGTGTCCACCGGAACGGTCTGCTAGAGGAAATATACTCGCTGAAGTGCAGATATGACGGTTTCCAAAAAAAACGAGCTGGTACTCGTCAACATTGGTTATCGTGCATCTTTGTGTGTGTGTGTGCGTGTGTACGTGTTTGTTTACATGCTATACCTACGCACATGTACGCCATGCAGTCGCGCGCGAATCTTGCGGCTACTGAAGATGTGTCACAGAAGCAAACTTTTTTTTCTGTTTGGGTCTCATGTTTTATTGAATCGAACCCAAGATTACTGTAAACCTTTTTTACATTGCAAATTTATAACATTAGGTCTAACTTATCTATTTCAACAACTTACCTCATCGTCATCACAAACGAAAGAAAACATTTTAAGATGGGTGCATGATACCCAATTACGGATATCCCATCTGGACCATTCGCGTTCCCAGCGGAACGTTCCGACGGCAACATGTGCCCAGCGGAACGGTCCAAAGGACCGATGGAACGGTCCAACGGAACGTTTCCGTTCCGACTTTTGAGACGCTCCCTTACCTTGTTTGACCTCCTCCTGGTACACCCCGTTCGTACTGTCCCCGTACCCATAGTTGCTCCCATACTGGTCCCGGTACCCCATGCTGCTGTTGGTGTTCTGATTGCTGTAGTCCTGGGTGTAGATGCTGCTCTGGTCGGCGCTGTACTTCTCCGGCGTGTCTCCGCCCTGGTGGTGAAACTCCGACGCAAAACTTTGAAAGAAAAAAAAGCAATGGCAAAGTTCTCAGTGACAATGCTTGCATGACCCAATGTAGATCTTGGGTGCGTTCCAGTCACGTGGACTTTTTTGCTAGGCTCTGCAAACGTGCCAAACCCAAACGGAACGATATTGTCATTAAAAAACTGTTGTCAAAATGGTGGGTGCCGTGTTTGCCAATCCTACTGTTTCAACAGCAGGTTAAGAAATCCTCGAAAAATAAATTGTGACTGGAAGTGAATGATATGAACTATCTGCAGAGGTAGAAAATGGAAATTTTCAGTACCCACAGGATCGACCTTGACTCCATGGGCTGCGTGCACTTTCCTTCACTAACCCCTGGTCATGTAGAATACAAAAACGGCGCTGATTTGACTATTCAGAGAATACCGCGCACACATTTTGAAGGCTGAACGCTATATATGCGCTAATCTTATCTCCTGCACCTCACATCACGTACACAATTTTTTTCAAGACTGCGCGGCGCCTCTACGATATGAAAAATCTGGAAGCCTCCATTTTTGCCAAAAATGCCAGTAAATTGTGTTGTAAAAGGGATGACCAGAGGTATGTATATTCAGGTATGCAACTGGGATATCACAAAAAAAGAGGAAATTCAAATTTTTCCCAGACTTTATACAGTGTTTTTCTATTTTCAATGGCACACATGGGAAGTAAAAAAAGAGGAAATCAGCTGATCCGAGGAAAAGTTGCATGCCTGTATATTACAAAGTCCAGCAAAGCGACGTCGAAGCGTCATCTTTGAAAGGATTGATTCCAAAAATTGGATTCTTAAAAATTGAAAGCACTGCGTTGAGCGCTAAACCCATCGACCGCAGTCCTAATTTAAATCTCCCTAATAGCTGGATATTCCGGGGGTTGAGATTGCGCAAGGCATGGTGCAAACCAACATGGCGTAGCAAGATCGTAAGGGGACGAGGTTGCAACAGGATCATTAAGTTAATTGTGTGTCGGCCACTTTGGGAATTACAACAAATGACTCGGGAAGACTGTTGGCCTTGGTTAATAATGTTCGCCACTACAAAATTAATTGTCTAGATTAAAACGGATCTAAAACAATACACAGTTAAGATCGAGCTGAAATATCCACTCATTAATCTCTGGGAGGTGCCATATCATGCCGATAAATCGTCACGGCATACTCAAAGGGTTAAGAACAGGACGACCTGAGATTGACATGACCTTAACAGGGGCGCTGTGGTCCAATGGTTACGGTGTTCGACTCGTGTGCTGTGGTGCATGGGTTCGAATTCTGACCATGGGAACATGGTGCTTGTGCTCTTGAGCAAGGCACTTTACCATTATTGGTGTTGTGTAATGCACGTTAAATAACCCAGTAACACTTATCGCTAAGAGAAGGGGTTTGCTAATGGGTCTCATATTTCTCATAAACTTTATTTACCTGTCTTTAATAATAGACATAATTTCCAGCGCCTTGAGTACCTAATTTTTGGTAGATATTATTATTATTATTATTATTATTAACAGAGCTGTCAACATTTGCATCTTGCAATCAGGGAGATTTTGTACAACAATCAGGGAGATATTTAGAATTACATTCCACATAATAGGGAAAAAATTTCCATAATCAGGGAGATTTTCAAATTGGTTTATCAGAACATGGAAAGATGGGTTGATTTTCAGGGAACTTTCTGCAGAATCAGGGAGAGTTGGCAGCTCTGCCTTAACCCTTACAAAACGGTAGTCTCTAAAACCAGCCAGAAGAAGGGTGTAAGCCATTTTTTACCTGGTATTGCCTTGTCCATCTTGGTAGCCTTCTCTGGCAGTCTGCGATTCAGCCGGCCACTGCTGCTCGGGCGCGCTGGTGTTCTGCCTCTGCTGGTTCTCGTCTCCCCGGTCGCGGTAGTACTGACTCTGCCGCTCCCAGTTCTGGTAACGATCGTCGTAGCTACGGTTGGCGTAGTAACCTTGCTTGGCCCAGTACTCCTGCTGGGCCTGTTTGTCGTATGGTCGGCCGTAGGCATCGTAACCTGATGTTTGAATGAGAAAGCAAATGATTTGAAACTATAAAATCATGAAAAGGAAAGAAAAAATAATTAAATCTGATTAAAATTTAGAAGAAAAAAAACTAATTTAGTTAACCCTAACCGCCCTGAATCCTTCAAAATCCTCTTTGCCAAAGTGGAGGAATTTGGAGGATTGTAGGATGCACTTTGTCAAGGTCTTGGGCCGGATCTTGTGTTGTTTTTGCTCAGCCATGCATAAATATAGGCCTGGATTATGCTTGAAATCCTCTGTACTGCTCCAGGCCAAGCCTCAACATATTGACAAGTCACTGCCGCAGGATTTTGCAGGATTCAGGCAGTGGTCACACCCCTCAACGGACCATATTCAAGAAATAATGGAGGAATTTGCAAGATTGAGGCTATATGCTATTTTTCCATGAGGCCAATTGGAGGATTTTGCAGGATTGAGGCTACATCCTAGCAAAAAGGCCTAGGGAGTTAGGGTTAAAAATAAAGTCAGCAAACCGGCAGCCAATATTTTACGTTTGTTTCAATCTGTTTATCCTGAGTGGGAGTTTTGATATCACAGCATTCAAAACTGGTCCTTTTATTGGCCTGTGCGGATTTCAAAGGACCCTTGACCTGACATGTGACCCCTGAACTCTGACCTCTGTAGTAATCCTTGGAGTCTTTCTTGTCATAGCCTCGGTTGTAGGCATCAGCACCGTAGCCTCTTTCTTGCCTCGACCTGGGCCTCTGCCTGTCCTCCTGATCGGGGTACGTTCCTTGCTTGGACTGGTCTTGGTAGCCCTGCCGGGATCGTGGCCTCTCCCGATCGGGGTATGCTTGTCTCTCCTGATCGGGGTACCCTTGCTTCTCCCGATTGGGGTATCCCTGCCTCGATCGGGGCCGCTCCTGGTTGCTGTATCCTTGTCTTGAGTAAGATCTTTGTGGAAAATAGAACAGATTTTTTTTTTCTCAAAATATTTATGGAAGAACAATGGTGGATGTGGGGGTTTGTATTTTATAGCAAATACTGTTACACTGACCCGTTTAAAGTTTTGTGTTCATAGATGCAGGAAAAACCAAAATGTTGTTTCTGTCGTCTGGTTCCCTGACCCTACCTCAGACCAAACGGAGCAATTTATAGATGTCGGGTCATCGTCAGGTCAGTGAACCTGACTAGCTGGCTTGCATCCTTTCATGGATGTGCAACCAATTGCAAACAAAATGTCAACTAACTAAAGAATGGTGAGATCAGTAATAAAGTAAATTGGGGGCAGTATTTGAAAGAGGTCTTTCTTTTTTTTCCAACGACAGCTGACCACCGCTGAAAATTTATACAAATATTCCACTTTTCATGAAAATGACAGCACACCAGGTGTCGTGATTTCACAGGATGCTTGAGACTATTGTTCGCTTACAGTCAAGTAAGGTATTTCATAATTTGGTAGTTTTGACGCGTGACGTCATTATGTCCCAGGCCTACTGACCTACCTGTTTGCATCATATCCAGCTCCCTTGTACGCGTAGGCTCTCTGCCTATCATACGCAGCCTGCCGGGCGTAATAGTCATAGTGTTGGCTGCGATAATCGTACGGGTAGCGCTGGTCGTAGTATTGCCTGTCGTAATACGGATCCGAGGTCCGCCGGTCGTACCACTGATTGCTTGGTGGTTGTCCCTGCAATGGAGAGATGAACCATTGGAGGACATATTATGCACATATGATTGGGAGGTATAAAAGAGGAAAACCATAATTAGGTCTGCAGCATACAGGGTGAGTAAAAAAAGAAACTCAATTGTCGGGACTATTGTTTTAGTGAAGTTCTGCATGTAGCACTTTCAAAATCTAGGACATGAAAGCCCAATTTAAAAGCTTTCTTTTAGCACAAGAATCATTCAAATCACTCATGCACTTTTCAAGTTACGGAATTTAAAAAAAAACCACCGTTTTAAAGTTCTGTCCACGGATCACAAAAAAAAAGGTGTTCTTTCAGCAAAACGAAAACAATTCACACACATCCCTATGTGGTTCGTTTTCGTTTTGCTGAAAGAACGCTGAACTTTTTTGTGATCCATGGACAGAACCTTAAAACGGTGGTTGTGTTTAAAATTCCGTAACTTGAAAAGTACATGAGTGATTTGAACGCTGCTTGTACTAAAAGAAAAATTATGAATAGTGCTTTAATATCCTAGGTTTTGAAAGTGCTACATGCAGAACTTCACTAACAGAATGGTCCCAACATTTGGGTTTCGTTTTTTTTTACTCACCCTGTATAGTATACATGTGTATCCTATGAGTACAGGTACTGATAATCTGTCATAGGGCTGTTGCTTTGTACAACAGCATGCATAATGGTTTCTCCATTGAAGGAGGATCTTGCAAGTGTGCAGTCATCATGTGCCAGGAAAGGCAGAAAATGGCTGTTGCCGAAGTAGTCCATAGGAACGGCTATGAATGAAAATATTTGAAGGCCAAAATCCAAAAAATCTAGGGGCAGGGGGAGGTTTTGGTAGACATGTAGGAATGTACATGGCCACTGAGGACATGTACCAGTAGGTGGGGAATGACAAACAGAATTTCTTTAAAAACAAAATGTGTGCAATTGGTTTTACCCCTATAGTGTTCAGAAATGAGGACGTCAAAAACTTGTACATACCAAAATACCCAGTGAGTACCGGTGAATGATTTTAGGTTAATTATAATAATGCTTAATTTCAGCTATTTCTTACTGAATAAAATGAAATGCCTTGATCAATTGAAAAGGGTGAAAATTCAATCGATACCTGTTGCTGAAATTGCCCTTGGTGGGTTTGTGGTTGCCCATACGCTGGACCTTGCTGCTGCATTGGTGGTGCTGGTTGCTGCTGCTGTTGTTGCTGCAGTTGTTGCTGTTGTTGTTGCAGTTGTTGTTGCTGTTGCTGTTGAAAGTGCTGCTCACCTCCAACACCTGTGCCTGATTGCTGCGGCTGCTGAACTGCAGCTGTCTGGTTTTGTTGAGACCCTGGGACTGCCCCGGGTGCCTGTGCAGATGGAATGTGACTGGGTGCACTAGATAGAGATGTTTGAGCAGAACCTCCAACAGGGGCAGCACTCATGGCAGCTTGAGAGGCCAGAGAAGGGGCTGATGAAGCTAGTACCACAGACTCTGGGGCTTTATTAGCTTGGGGTGCAGAGGAAGAACCATGAAGCACTGGTTGCACTGGCACGGGCGGTATAGGTTGAGTAAGCAGAGGGTTCTGAGTTGGCTCCAAGTTCAGATTACCCATGTTTTGTGTGACTTGACTGATGCCTGATGCTTGTGTTGTACTGGCAGGGGTCTGAGAAGGCATGTTTGGATGGCTCGGGTTTGTGTTCGATGCTGAATTTGGCTGGCTTGGATTTGGCGGAGTTGAGTTTACTGCAGGCTGGGTAAGAAGGGATACTGCTTCGGCTGGTAGAGATGGGACACTTACAGAGGCAACGCTTGCTGCTAAATTTGTAGATGCTGTGTTTTGTGGGGTTGTGAGTCTGACCGGCGGCACGAGGCTCGCTGTCGGAGGGGCAGCAGGAGCCAAGAGGATGTTGGCCGGCATTGGGGGAACCTCAGCCGACCAGAGGGGCGGGGAGGGATTCACAGACGTCAGTGTCCCTCGTTGAACGCTGCGGAATGCACTATGGTGAGTGCTTGGAGACTCATCGGTAGGGCTGAGTTCCTTGGGGCCCTGGGGAACAGTCCGCTGCATTTGGGAAGCCGAGAGCTTGGGTAGACCTGTTGGAGGTAATGAAGTAGGAGCTGAGTCAGCAGGTGCAGGGAGCTCCGATTGATTCAGACCTGGCTGGACCGATGCATCTAGCTGGCTTTCTTGTGTCAAAGTTGTTGCATTAGGAACCGAGACTGGGCTGACCGTTGATGACACAGGTGGCTCGATTTGCATTGGCTGTACAGGCATTTCTCCCACCATACGACCACTGTCCTGTAGAAATTGGGAACCTTGTCCCAGATTTGGGTTGGGCATTGTTGGCTGAGGGACTGATTGTTGGACTGGAGGTTGCTGCTCATTCTCAAGATTCCTGGGTGATGAAGTTGGGCCTTCTGGTTGGCTTTGTTGGCTTTGATACAAGGGGGCTACAGAGCTGATTTGTGGAGATGGGTCTGATACTATCGTTTCACCGTTCTGAATTGAGCAAGATTGTTCTATGGAAGCAGCATCAAAAGCATCTGGAGGCAAATTGGCATCACGTGACTCACTTTGTTCTATTTGTCGAGGCGTTGAGCCTTGGCCCGTCGAGCCCTGCAACACAACTGGAGAACCAGCCGCTCCTCCCGGACTCGCCGAACCCAAACTGGTGTCTCGGAAGACTGGGCTGAGAGAGGGATGACCAGGCTGTTCTCCAAGCATGGAGTTGCTTCTACTGGTGGACGTTGATGGAGGCAATGACTGGGAGCTCACTGATCCACCATGCCTTAAGCTACCTTGACTATGACTGCTCATTTGGTCATCTGGGATGGATGGACTTCGCTGGACAGGTAATACGGGCGGACCTGTCTTTTCGGGTACCAAACTGTCGGAGCTGGATGACTGATAGCCCCCTTCAGATGATGGTACTAATGGACTTGGCATGACAGAAGGGTCGTTTCTCATCCCGGCAAAGTTGGAATCTGGCTGGTGAGATGATATCCCAATCGGCTGTGACTGTCCAAAGGTAGGAGCTGCTACTGGCTGATCTGCGAATGGACTACTTTCTTTTGATAGATTCTGGTTAGGCTCTGTAAGTCCATGGTTTGTGGTCCGAGGATCAGTTTGATTAGAATTATGGGATATTTCATAGCCTCCAAAAGTCCTGCTGTCAGTGTTCGTAGTAGGAACTTGATCCCCAGCCTGCCCTTGATAGAATTTCATATCTGACGGATGGGACACTGGGGGTTGAAAAGGTTCTTGTTGTTGATGAACAGCAAATTGCTGAGGTTCCACGCCAGGCTGATAATGGCGCTGTTGGCCATAGGCATCGGCACCTTGTAGGATGTGATCTTGGACTTGGGACTGTCCTTCAGTGGAATGTGGTGATACAGACTGTCTGGGGTCATCATTCGCAGCTGGATTGAGGGCATGATCTGGGGTTTGTCGCTCACTAGCTGACAAACTTGGCGTTCCACTGGAAGCCAACGCATCAGAGTCCTCAACGTGGTAAAAGGAACCGAAGCCCTTATGGGAGTCATTATCATCACTGTATGCATACTCTCCGTAATTCGAACCTGGTTGTGCAGTCTGTTGCTGTGCGTTGTTGTTTTCATAGGGTTGGTATAAGCCGCTTTGGATACCTGTATTGGGAGCTTGGTTGTAATCTGTGAAATGTTGCTGCCCTGGAACATTGCCATGGCTCCAGGGTTGTTGATTGGCACTCATTGAGTCCACGTGGTTAGCTCCATTCAACGGTTGACTGGGCTGCTGCTGAGGGACGCCGTTATTTTGCTGTGCACTGTTCCACTGCTCACCCGCGTATTGACCATCACCGTAAAAAGGTTGCCCGTAAGCCTGCTGGGGCTCCTTAGGGGCTTCTGGGAAGCCTTGGTTGTTGACTTGCTGTCCTACGGGACCTTCTGGGATGACATTACCCTGAGCTGGCGGTGGTTCTCCGGGATTATAAGGGTTGAAAACTGCGGGTTGAGTCTTTGGATAATCAGACGGATTAAAGAACACTGGTTGACCACCTCCTGGTGGTTGGCTGAACCACTCTTGGCTGCTGGGTGGAGCCTGGTTATAGATTCCAGCATCTGGAGGGGGACCTGTTAAAGAAAGTCAAGGTACTCCTTTACTAAAGCTTTCACTGATTCACGTTTCATTTGATAACAAAGACCACACACTGGTTGTGCTTTGTACCAGGGAGTTTCAACCAGGGGTCAATTACAGGGAGCTGCTTAGCACAGTAACTCACTAAGCACATAGATATTTTCTCAGCAAAAAAAAACATGTTACAAGCTCAAATATCATACGTGTATACTGATTGTGATTGGAATTGGCCGATTTTTTCGTAGCCCATTTGCTAAGTAATATTCTATGCGTAGCAGCTCTATGAAATTTAGTCTATGTAATAGACCACTGCCTTTCATGCGTGAACAGATTCGCTGATTAATTAGGCAAGACCCCACCTCTTGACCTCCTAGATTTTGACCAATCAGCTGGCGTTTTCTATATCAGGTCTTCGGTCATTCACCCGTTGCGCGTCACATAGACAATGGATAAAAAAACATGTGTCACGCGCCCTGTATCATCTTACACGATATCGCGCCCGGCTATTGTAGTATAACAAAACACTGCATTCGAATGGACCAATCAAATCATTTAGTCCTGATTTAGGAATGAAATGATGTCACAATTTAGTAATGTTGACTTTGATTGGCTGGCGCGCGGCTTGCATTATATACATATATCGGCATGTCTAGACATATCAGACATTATACGGGAAACTTGCTCCGTGGATAAAGGGTGATACTCAGACTATATGAAATTAGGCCCGGGATTCAAAAATAAGAGTCCGGTTTTCTGAACTTAAAAGAAGCTAACTTGCTCTCTCGTATCACAATGTACTTGTAAAGTTGTATGCAATTGATAAACACACTGAATGTCCAATTTCAAACGTGGTCTTTAGAAAACACTGGATAAAATCATGATTGTACCAACCACAGAAGTGATCACCGCCGAGACTTCAGTTTAACGTTGGGTCTGAAACTACTTCACTGCATATATTACAAGAGCTACGACAGAATTTACCACAACAAATATTTTTATACGAGTACCAGGTTTGTGTTCAGCAATAATGAACTCACGATACACTGTATGCGTGTATTTATAAAGGCTGTTTTAATATTTAGTTTTGCATTGGGCACTTTTCATGAAATATTGATCTTTTTGGTAACAGGTGCACAATCACAAGTGAATCTGTTCCATGTTCAAATTTTGTGCATATATAAATATCTGAAAATTGTGTTTACAATTTTTAAATACAAACACGTACACATATGTAAGTCCTTAAGTTTTACTAGGATTCTCCTCAAGACTTTAGGGACTTAAAATAAAAGGTACAGTCAATTTGGCACGCAATATAAGGCAATGTTTATAAGATTAATAACAAAATCTGTTAACAATGAACTTTTCGAATTTATTTTCTCAAAGGTAACATCACCTCCCATTAATAAAAATTGTTAAAACTTATAAAATGCTTCAAAAAAGCAATAGAAAATTGGTAAAATTTCCTGTATCTTATTTATATTTCATAATTCCATCTCTTTAACCTCCCAAGCAAGCATGTATTCTGTGCCTAGTTGTCCTTTCAGTCAAAATCGATCAAGTGACTGTTTTTAACAGTTAAGAGCTCCCAGCACACATAAGGCAGGATTGACTGGCTGTGATTGAATGTCTAACTTGATACAGTCATCAGTATGCTTTGACAGTAGGTGATTAATAAGCCAGCTGTGCAAACAACTTGCCCACTTTCGTATGTTGGCAGAATTTTACTGATTTCTCGACTGATATTTGACATATGATCCGACTGTTGTTGATTAGCCGGTGTAAAAGGCATGGCAGGGGAAGAGGATTGATTTTTTGGGACTGTCTGTGACTGTTCAGACAGCAGGAGGGTTAAGTTAACGTGTTTAAGAATTAAACTTCATCAAATCATCTAAATGTCTAAATTTTAAATAAGGCAATAATCCCAACATTCCCAGATCCTTCAGATTCCACAAGGAAATTGTATAGGATGGAAGACGGTAGAACCAAGTCACTATTATTTTACCTGAGGCACGATGCCAATTGAAAATTAAAGTGTAAAGAATGTGCCACTGATTTCCTGCACAGTTTAGAATTTTGTAGGGTTTGACTATCTCTGGTTAGGCCAAAAAAAAAAATTGTTCTAGTTCCGGTTACCCTGCCTAACTGATTTAGACAGCCCCTGTCCAAATGGTTTTTTTGGGAAGGGGGGGGGGAATAAGGGGAAAAAATAAAATCCATCAATAACTGCCTTTTACCTTTGACTATTCCACGCAAACACCTACATATGATCAACACCAAAGAAAATACTCCCCCCCCCCCAAAAAAAAGAAAACTTCCCCACCTCTTTTACCCTATTTTCAAATACCATGTAATTGGAAGCAGATCGTTTTTATTTTTGGCCTTATCTGTCTTTAAAAGTCCACAATATGGGTGGTAATACATGGGTGCCTCTTACCTTGGTTGTAGAAGCCCCCTTGATTGGCCAGTTGGCCTGGATCTCCACCTGACATGTTGCTGGACTACTCACTGATTTTCTGTATGTGCTTGAAGTCTCAGGTGTCCTGTGCATAACAAGGGAGAAAAGTGGATAATGAATACAATGAGTTGACATAACCCTAACCTTCCAAAATCCTCCCTTCCTCTTTGCAAAATGGAGGATTTTGCAGGATTGAGGCTATATGGTAAAATTGTGTGGCTGATTTTGGAGGATGCATTGTTTTTAAGGTCTTGGGCCGGACCTTGTGTTGTTTATGCTTAGCAGTGCATAAATTTAGGCCTACATTATACTTGAAATCCTCCGCACTGCTCCAGGATGTCACTGTTTCTGCCTCGACATATTATTGACAGTGATTGCTGGAGGATTTTGCAGGATTGAGGCAGTGGTCACCCCTCCAAGGGCCACATTCAAGAAATAACGGAGGATTTTCCAGGATTAAGGCTGTATGCAATTTTTACATGGAGGCAGTTGGATGATTTTGCAGGACTGGGGTTGCATTGTAGCAAAAATGCCCAGGAAGTTACCGGTAGAGTTAAATTAAAGATCTAAGAGTGAAAGTCCTGGAGCTGCCTATTTTAAGAGCTCTCCTGGGTTACAGCCCCCCCCCCTCCCCTCCCCCAAGCAAGCTTGTGCATGCAACACTTCACTGAATGGACACTCTTGTATGAAACATGCATCAGCCAATTCCCCCTTACATAAACTGTCAATTGCAACACTAACTTTCACAGATCCTCCCCAAAATACATGTGGGAGTTTGGAGGGTTTTGCAGGATTCAGGAAGACACAGACAAACCCCTCCATCCTTCCATGGGTTATATAGCCCCTAAGAACACACAAACCAAACTAAATATTTTCTGATGACTTTATCCCTTTTTTCTCTTTGCAAAAATATGATAGTCAAGTTTGTTTTAAATTTATGTTGGGTTATAAAAAAAAAAAAATTCAGTCACAGATGTATTTCAATGCATGCCATCATGATTTAACAGACGGTAATTCAATATAACAATGTTAAATACAATTGGGTTACAGTGCGTGAAATTACGGTCGGACATCGGACATTTTCCGACCACTTTCATGGTTTGTCCGACCAAATGCAGATGTGCTCGGACAAAATGTCCGAGCGATTTATGTATTCTTTGTGGAGTTGTCTTTTTCAGAAGTATGAAATAAACGCTTGCACTCAAAAGTATTTTGTTGTTTATTTCCGATGATCCGGTCTGTAATACTTACCGTACGCTGAGCGGCTGCTAACTACATGTACGTGTTGTCTTATATTCACGCAATAGATGCAACGCGTTTACACCCCAATCATTACACAGTCTAGTACAGCGCGGCGTGCACAGCGATAGATTGGCATTCAGACGCACGCCGCTTGCCAAAAAAATAGACGTGAAATCAAGTCGATAAATTGTGTTTCGATCAGCAGTCTTCGTGTTTCTTCTACAAATCAGTTATCTTTTTGTACTTTTCAAGTCATTTTATGGAAATGAGCAGTGGCCGTTTGTGGAATTTCCAGTTAATTTCTATTGGGCAAAAGTGTTAAATTGGACCTGATTCAACCTCTATTCCTTGCTATAATGATTCGATCGAGCCTCTTTGGACATTCAGAACTGCAATTTCACCCAGTTTAAGTTATGTGTTCTGCAGACTTGAATCGAGTCTGTATAGTGACGAGTCTAATTGACGCGCATACATGTAATGAGAATTTAGCAAGATCAAAGTACGTTGTGTTGCGCAGTATGCTTTAAGTGCGTGATTGTTACTAAATTCTCACAACGTGGCTTACTACAGAAACGAGCGCGTGAATGCCCGGCGCTTGTCATTGCAACTACATAGTGTGTATTATGGATACGCTAAATTTGGAACGCTAAATGGCAGATCAAAACTTGACAATGGCAGAACACTTTTGATTGTGCTCGGACATTTTGTCTGACCACTTTTTTTGTCTAATTTCACGCACTGGGGTTACTAAATACTAGTGGCTGTGCCAGCTGCAAGTGATTTTGATTGCTTGTTGTTTAATTTGTGAGTTTTGGCTTCTGTTGTTTGTTGGGGGTGGGGTGGATGATTGGGTGCTAATGAGGTGCAAAGTGAAAATGGTGGGCAACTTAAGTTGATCTGTTAATTCCTCTTTAATAATCAACTATGCCACCCCCACCACCAATGTACACAGCATTAAGTAAGTTACCATTGTTTGTGTTATGAAAGCAATGGGAACTACTTTTTTGTGGATATTAAACTTTAAAGCACTGATTATCATTGCCAACTTTAGCCATAATCAGCCATAAATAATTGAATGAAACATATTCCTGGGAAGAATTCCATACATGGACATCACTATTTTTTCCTGCAGTGACCTAGTAATAAAAGTCAAATTATGCAGGGAAAATATTGAAGAAAACACTTGGAATTTTTCAGACCTGTCTCATAGGGTTTGTGCACAGGGTGTCAAGTGATGTCCAGGTATGGAACTCTTTCCATATTCCTTAATATAATAAATGGAAAAAAGCAAAATATTAAAAAATATGTTCACCACAAAATGACAACAATGGAATGGTCGTTGCTACACAGTAAAATTATTCATTTGTGCACTCCCAAAACAGCATTCTTTCTCCTCTTTGCTAGTGTGGGTAAAGAGGCAAGAATATACGCATCAAGTTCTCCCTCATCCATAACTTGAAAAATATTTCAAACCAAATTTATTTACCGGTTAACAGAGAGAGGAGCAGTGTCCACATTTTTTTCACGAAATTAGTGAAGCACAACACAATACACATTCGCCTGCGGAAGCGCAAAGCACAGACGTGAACGGGGAAAGGCAAATTGATCACATGAACGTGAACGTGTAACATAATATTGCCCAAAAAACAATATTCCACTACGTAAGTTGCTTGTACCTACCTCTTTTGAATGTACGATTGTGTTGGACGGATACTTGGCGATATTTGTTTGATTCTTACCCCAATTTACGTTCTAAAAAGGACAAAATATGGACTGGGCCGGTCGGCAGAAAGTGTCCGATCCGATGTCTGTATATTCGGCTACGTGTCTTTGCGCATGCGTGGAATGATCACGAAGATTCGAAGATGAGAGTATTTATATAACAATATTGAGATTCACTATAGGGTCGTTTCTTTTCAACCTTTTAAAGTCTTTAAAGACATCTGGAGTGTTTCTTGCAATCAAATGGAGGTTTTGAACTTGGTTCCCTTTGTATAGGCAGGTCAACTAATTAACTTTTTTCTCATATTCTTATTCACACCATGCGATAAGCAGACTCGGCGGAACCGGGGGGGGGGGGGCAGATTTTTCCCAGGCCAACAAAATCGCGGTTTAATGTGCCCCCTCGAGATGAAAACAAACTGCCCCTCAAACGCACACATTGAAGCATATGATTGCGCTACAAATAAAATTGTCTCCTCTCTTTCAATGGAAAACTGCCCCTCAAAAATAATAATATAATAACGGAGTAGTAGCGCCTACAATGGTACTCAAGGCGCAGCTGGAGATTATGTCTATTATTAAAGAAAGGTCAATAAAGTTTGTGAGCAATGAGAAATATGAGACTCATTATGTAGCACCTTATGGTTTACAAGATGCCCCTCTTGCATCAATTGATTGTGCATCTTTAATTAATTCTCGAGATGGAAAACTATCACTCGATCGAAAGCACAAATACCCCTCTCGCAATGATAAAATTGTGCCCCTCTCGAGATGGAAAATTGACCATCAAAACCAAAAGTGCAGCTCCCGATAACTTTTCGAGATGGAAAAGTGCCCCTCGAAAGCACAATTTTCGCCCCGGTCGCAACATTAAAATTGTGCCCCTCTCATGGAAAACTGGCCTTAATAATGCTCCTCCTCACGCGAATAAAATGGTCAAAGAGCTGGCCATCAAAAGCGAAGTGCCCCTCTCAGTAAAAAAAAAAAGGTATCGCTACGTACTGACGGGGTCGGGGGAGGGGTGCGCGGTGAGCCAAAGGCCCCCCCCCCCTTCCGGTTCCCCAGTTGGAAAAGCGTTCCGCCACCCCTGGCGATAAGTAGTGTGAGCATAGAGGGGGGTCTCACACCAAATGTGAGCCGCAAGCATGAGCAAAGTATCTTTGGAATGGGAGGTAGGATAACAAACGGCTGGGCAGGGGGCGGGGAGCTCGCCGTCCCGCCCCTCCCCATCCGGTAACGGGTCAAGTGTCAAAAGGTGAAAGGTTTTTCGCTGGTTAACAGTCCCTGGAAAATCGCGTTGTCGATAACATTAACACCTGTCGGATACCATTGATATGGTAGGCCACGTCGCGAGATCCAAGTTGACACGGACAAGCTGTTAACTGTTCTGAATTTCCATTTTTCGTTCATTTTCGAAGCAAACAAGAACAATAAAACGATCACCATGGTGTTGATGACAATGATCGCTCGGTTGGCGGATGGCTTACCGCTAGCTGCCTCGATGCAAGAGGATGAACAGGCAAGTAAAATGCAATCTCGTTGTGAATACCATTGACCAGTTATGATATGTGGTTTAAAACGTACAGTTTTCGACGTTAAATATGACGTTATTAAATCAGTGACGTTAGTAAATGCTAGAATGTTTTATTGTATGTCCAAGTTTAAATTAAAGTATGGACCTTGGTCCCCTGACCCCCATCCGACATAGGGCAACTTAAGAATGGCCATTTCTGAACTCCCCGGTCTAAAATAAATTCAACAGATGCATGATAGAATTAGAAAAGATGTTTTTACTTGGCCGACATAACCGGTATTTCTGTTCATTATTTTATTACAGTCTGGCCGTAGTTTCATGGAATATCAGAACCAAGCCAAGATGCTCTTCAAAAAACTCAACCACCAGTCACCGACAAAATGCAGCATAGAAAGTGGTCCTATGGTATTTCAGTAAGTTGAAAAGAACTCTGTCTGTAACCCTCCTTTTGTTTGATCAGTCACAGACATTGCCACCCCAACTTTGCAACTGTTTCACTCATACCATGAATGCTCACACACATAACACTAGGTCTGGTTCTCAAGGCAACCTTGTTCCCCCATTCAGTAAATCTAAATCAGGTAAACGGAAATTTGTGGTTCGTGGAGCTTATTCATTCAACGCCCTACCTACACCTCTTAAATGCCCTTTAGCTGCTACTCTTGCCAGCTTTAAAAGCACATACAAAAACCTGCTTTTTTAATGTACTAGTGCAGTACCCATCGATAATGTGCCTATTATAATGGGGCAAATTGCTTGACCTCTCGTTTTGGTTGCTTACAGCTTTTTGAGAACTGCTCATCATGCAGACAATTTATGCGCTAGATTTAATATTATTCACGCAGAATTTTATGCGGTGCATGGGTGCTCTTGGGGTTTTTTTTTTCAGTGCAATTCTTTGGGTGTGTGTATCTGTGTTTTGTTTGTTTTTACTGAATGGTCCATGATTATTTTTTATGCATGTATATTTTAAGTGTTTTTATGTACCCATATTTTACTATTTACTATTTTTAGTGTTTTCTGTAACTGTAGTTTTAAATGAATTGTTCTGTATAATTGCTGGGCACCTCTGGAAAACAGCGCACCACTGAGAGGTTTCCCCAGGGTAAATAAGAAATAAATAAATAAGACAGTCAAAAAAATCAACCCTGTTCCCCTGCTATGACTTTTACACAGGCTAGTCACCAACAGGCAGATCATATTTCATGTAGGCACTGTGACAGTAAAATTCCATCCTCAGACAAAAGCAGGTGACTGGTAGGCACAGCTGGCTTATCAATCTCCCACAGTCAAAGCATAGCTATAGCAGGTTTTATAACAACCACAGCCAGTCAATCCTGCTTTCTTAAGGCAGGGAGCACTCAACTGTTAACAGTCACTTGATTTATTTTTACTGCTGAGCTAGCCTAATCCGAAACTTAAGGTATTGAAAACATGCAATACAAGAAAATAGACTGGCACCAGAAACAACCAGTCCAAAATTGCTTCAGCACTGCATCAATCAACTGTCCCAAAAGAAACATGTGGCATGAACCGAGAACTAGTCTCTATTCACTACACATTTCTCCATAGTCGGCCACCAGACTAATGACACTGAATGAAGCGGTCAGTCTTTTCAAATAGTTGGACCATGGTTGGACATGTACCGGTCTAGTCTTTAGCCTCATTTTGAAATCACTTAACCTCCCTCTCATGGGCAAAATGTCTCCTTTAAAAATGGAATTGAGTCTGCAAACTTGGTTGGTAAAATACTGAGGACTTTTTCTTTGCCCAATGGAAGTTTTTGAGAAATTTGCTGGCAAAAGAGTGAGTAAAGTTGGCCTGATTTAGTTTTGCATGTTCCAGAACACTCCAGGTCCCAGTCTGGAGCTGGCCTTGTTGAAATTGCCAGCAAGAGAGGCTTAATATCTGTGAGGGACTCAACTTCATTGCACCCAACAGGCTAGTAACACTCTCCACCCTTTCTCACTGTCCCAGTTACATGATAGAGGTTGGAGTGGTCTATCTGGTCCTGTGTGAGAAGCAGTACGCCAAGCGGTTAGCCTTTGCCTACCTGGAAGAGTTACAGCAGGAATTCTACTCGCAGAACAGCAAAAAGGTCAGCACAGTCACCAGACCCTACTCCTTCATCGAATTTGGTAAGGACGCTTAAATTTGTGTACCATGATTTAATAGTTTCAGTCTCTTTGTGTCTTTCCGTTAGTTTGTTACGCATCCCAAGTACCAAGAAACCATCTTTGGCATCTGCTAGTTAAGTACATCACACGGAGCGTTTGTTCCTGAAAAAAAAATCACGGTTTAAAGTCATGAGACTGTCTGACATTTGTAGTCAAAGCCTTTTCAACAGCAGCGCGTGCTTTGCTTCCAAAGCTGATTCAGCTTTTTTAAAAACTAGAATTAATTCTCATCCATTCACGATTTTTGGCTGTAGCACACAAAAAATCAGAATTTATAATGCACTCTTTTTTATGATCCACTGAGCCGAAGGCAATTTATAATTTCCACGATTCCTTAAAAGTGTGTATGGCACTCTCCAAAATAACCTGTAGAGAGAAGACAAATGAAGAAATTCAGTTTTAAAGAAGGGAGGAAAATCTTAGATGCTATTCTAAGGAAAACCCAAAGAATTAGGTAGGGAGTGAAAAGTCAATCCACATGGCCTCGTGGTCTGGGGCATTGAATTTGTGGTCTGCGGGTAATTCTGCGTGTTGTGGGTTTGAGTCCAGCCTGGGATTATGGTGCGTGTGCCCTTGGGCAAGGCACTTTGTCACTCATTGCTTCTCTCAACCCAGGAGTAAATGGGTACCTGCGAGGGCAGAGATGGTTATTCTGATTGAATTAGCTTCCTTGCGCCTAACAGGCAGCATCAAGCTGTAAACTCCCCAGGGAGCTGAGATGGTATTTGAAATGTTTAATTGGCCCAGTGATCAGAAAAAATGTAAAGTGCTTTGACCTCAGTTAAATGCGCTATATAAAGACCCGTTATTTTTATAATAATGGATCATGATAATCTAACCTCGGTAACAGAGATAGAAGGCAAGGAAAGTGCCATTGCACCAACCTGCCTCTCCCACAATGTGTGCATCTCAATTAGATATTAGTCACCTTGTTTTTTTTGTGTTTATCTACAGACACATACATCCAGAAGCTGAAGAAATCCTACACAGACACCCGGGCCAGACGGAACATCGGCCACATCAACACAGAGCTGCAGGATGTACAAAGGATCATGGTCCAGAATATCGACGACGTCATGCAGAGAGGGGTAGCACTATCAGGTGGGTGTGATCACATGACACAAGCTCACATTGGCGTGACCATGGGTGTAATTCATTAGTGTAGTTGCACCACACTAATGTGAAGATTGTATGTATATAATTAATCAGTCCTGATTTGAAAATCACAGGGGTGGCGAAAAAGGCACATCTGGATTTTTCTAGGGGTGTGATTTTTCTAGGCGTGTGTTTCAGTGGTCCAAACTGGGACTGAACAATGCGATATTTTTTTTTTATAGTATTCACTTTGGTTAACAGTAAAGCCATTTCGAGAGCTCACAGAAGTATAGTTATGCCGTAAATGTATGCCGAAGTGTGCGGTGCAGAGGGATTCAGGCGTGCAATAATTCACACTTCTCAGGAAGCTTTTGGGTGTGATTAATGCATCTTTGGCCAATAGTGTGTTTACAATTCGCCAAAAAGAAAGAGCACCTTCTATTTCAGAGCAGGTATATGTTGGTGTGACCAAGTGATGCTCTTAGTTGTAGTTGGACAATGAGTCTGCATCACCGAATATTCAAGAAATTGAGCTCAGTAAATGTTGAATCTTTGCAGAGAAGACTGCCAAAATGTTTACATTTTTATAAATACATGTAATATAAAAACTATGTAAAAAAATTTGGTAAATATCACCTGTCTTAGTAACTAAAAAAATGACAATGTGAAAATATTAAATCAAATAACAGCTCAACTTTTTTTAAAACTTCCAGGAGTCTGACAACTCAAAATGTTTGGCTTCAAAGGATGTGTGATACTTTTAAAGGGCTCAATTATTGTTGTTAAAAACAAACACTGCTGTAGGCCACAAGGCAAATAAAAGGCCATCACAAGAAGTTTTATCAACTAAAATCCCATTGAGGGACTATCACTGTATTGATCACATAAAGAGTTACTCTTCACTCATATTTCTTTTGGTTTTTGTTATTCCCAGATTTGGACAACAAAGCCAGCAATCTCTCCTCGTTATCCAAGAAATACAAGCAGGACGCCAAGTACCTGAACTTGAGGTCAAGGAACGCCAAGATTGCCGCAGTCGTCACATTAGTCATAATCTTTCTCATCTACCTTAGATATTGGTGGTTTTAGGAGTTATAGGCACTTTTCTTTTAATATGTACTGTACCTGTATATGTGTATATAAATATTCTAATAATAAAATTTGCTTTGTCAACTGATTAGCAGGTGGGGAGATACATAGGGTGTATTTCTGAGCAATGAGGGCGCTGCAACACCATTTGGGGGTAAAAACACTGAATCCTGGGTTATTGAAGGAATGTACATGTTGTCCTAAATCAAAAATTATCATATTTTGACAATGTTTAATTTTCACATATTGGCTCCCTGCGCAAACAAGAGAGGGCGCTTTTTTTCCACTGTCGAAAGCCCAGTGCACGTACTGGTTTTCGTGGGTATAGCGCGATGTTCGCACAACTAATTTTATTCCAAATGTGCACAAAAGCCATTGCGTCTCTGCGCGAGTGTTGGGCGTTGTCGCTAATGCTTCTAATGTCTGTACAAGTGGTCAACCCCCCCCCCCCTAACTCTCCCTTATTTACCATTGAGGGGGTACTTGAGCATGGAGCCCATAGATAAAGCTACCAAATTTCTCTGATAAACATATTTCTGCTGTTGGTACCCAGAAATGGTGTCTTTGCAGTGCTCGATTAAATAATGATGGCCAATTGGCAGGATTGTGTGAATTGTGATCGCTTTCTGATGCAAAATTCATAACTTCAGTTTTGTTGCGCATCATGACTTTCTGGGAAGGGGGTGTTGCAAAAGAATGCTTAATGGTAGAGACATCTTTAGAATGGTTTTATACGCTACTAGAATGTTCACTACATATTGCACTATAGTCGTATCAGAAATGGCCAAAAAAAACTAGCTGTTATCATGCAAGCTGAATCGTTGGTAAAACAGGTCGAAGGATTTCACTTTTGCTGACCAAACTTTAAATCACAACCCACTTGCCTACGACTTCAGTTAAATATTTTTTTTAAAAGGTTGATGAAATATCAGCAAATATAACTTCTCTTAACATGCTTAACTAGAAGTATCAAAACTGTGCTGATTGTATATAATCAGGTGGTTGCAAAGGTACATGTGTTCACTAACAATTTCTTCATTAAAACATTTCTTACTTTTCATCAACTTACTAATTTGGTCACCAAGTTGCGCAAGCACTGGCCATGAGTTTTTACAAAACGGATTTCAATAGGCTGCCATCCATTTTGCATGCCATTAGTGCTACTGGTATTCTTCTGAATGGTGGTACCAGCACTATTCTGACTATGAACATTCCAAATTTTTTTTTTTTTTCTTGTACAAGATAATATTTATCATTTTGTTATATGGTACTCCGCACTGTACAATGCAGTCAAGATGTACATTTAAGCAGGTTATGTTTTCAGTCAGATTTGTGGGTCTTTCTATAAATTTTAGTCAGCACGCTGGTTTTTTTTTAACTTTTGGCCCTGTCAGCATGGGCGTCGCGAGGGGGGGGGCAAAGAGGGGGCACTTTCCCCCCTCTTGAAAAGAGAGGAGCAAAAAAAGGGGAAAAAGAAGAAAAAGAGGGAAAAAACGAAAAGAACAAAAAAAGGCACGGAGTCATATTCATATTAATTTAATGGTGGGGGGGGGGATGAAAAATGATAATACACTGGAAAAGTACAGGGATTCCGGGGGAAATGTGCTTTGCCCCCCTCTAGAACAAATCCTAGCGACGCCCATGCCTGTCAGTGTAATCTGCTGGGCTCATCAAGAAAAATAAAATCTGTGAAGGATTTTTGTAAGGATTAATTGAATACAGGCCATGGTTTGACATTTTTTTTTGTAGTAGGGACGGGAGGTAACAGACAGAAAAAAAAATGGACCCCAAATGCGATGACCCTCGTGTTTGCATTCATTGCGTTAAATCTTCACAATTGAAGAATTGATATTTGTATATTAAAAAACGAAAAGTTGAGTCTCCCGCTGTGCAACTTGTAGGCATAATATTTATTACAACTCAAAACCAAATGACAATAAAACAGAACCTGATGCTATTACAAAGCAATCATCAGCCTTTGTAGTTTTTTTTCTGATTATTTGTCAAAGGCTTATATTTGAAGTCTGGTTGTACTCACAGGTGGACGTTAAAAAAAATCGGCCCTGTCAAGGTTTTCATCAACCGTAATGTTACCAATTATAAGCATCCGTATCAAGTCATTTGTGAGTATGGAACACTTTCCATTGATACGAAAGTAATTTTCCTTTTCCATGAGATGACCCCATACCGGTACCACAATCTAGGATTTCGATGTAAGGATACCAACTACATACATTCAAAATACAATATCAACTTCACGTTCCAATCATCAGCCAATCAGAGTCGACTTTAAGAAACTGTGATGTCATTTTGATCAAAAATGTGGACTAAGCTGTTGATTGGTCAATTTGGCTGCCGTGTTTTTGTAAAACAACAACGGCTTAAAAGTAGAAAGATTGCAGGAACACCATGTGGAAAGTAAACTCTTCTTGGAAGAAGTGTGATTCTTAAAAGAACAGGTTTGTTGAGTGTAGAAGTCCTTTATCTTATCCGTCATGCAAAGCTTCAAGTCACATATAACAACGGGTTGTAACCAAAGACCCGATGGAAGGTGCCCGCTAAATGGTCAGAATCTCGAGGTCGAGAAGCAGTCTTGTTTTGCATAATCACCCGCATCTGCTCGTGTATCATAGACCCTTGCTTTGCAAGGAGATACTCCATAGACTATCCAGTTTGTTAGTAAAACCGTCATACACGCGCATACCACTGATTACTAGCCCTCGTTGGATAAGCTCTCAAGCTGCGTTAGCTTCTGGTTCCAATAGTTCCAATGCTACTTATTGGCAGTGGATGTGGTTTTAGGTGATGTCACACTAACGAACCGGATGACGCCACCAGCTGCTGAGTCGTGCAGTCGCAGAGAGTTTTCAGTGGCCACCCGTTCAGAAGACCATGAGTTTCCGGTGTTCCTCTCTGCTGTTCCGCTGTCTCTTTATCTTCTTCTCTGAGGATTTCAGATTGTGTAGTATCCGTTCCGTCCCGTCTATCTTCTCCTGGATCTTGGATGCGGTCAGCTTGTCCCTAGGGAGATGGAGTCTTCAGTTATAACAAAGCCTTTTTGTAAACATCTTTTTTTATTTTCATAAATTCATAAAAGGAACCTATGTGCAAGCCAGTGGGTTGGGGATTAGGTTAGGTATTCTGATTCCAAGTTTAAGTTTATTACAAATTCCCATTATTCAATCCAAAGCTTGATTTCAGGACCAGTTGAAGTTGCATTCTCCGTGCTATTTTGGAGTCTCATCATGGAAAATAGATTGCTTTTCTAAATTGCCATTTTTTCTAGCAATACAAAAGTTACTCACTTTTGAATGAGACATCGACCAACAAATTTCGGCCCATGTTTAGTTATTGAATTACTACTTGACAATTTCGAATTATTGGCTGTCGGACAATAATTCCATTTTCCCAGGGTAGGCTGGTTCCTGCCTCACAATCAGTATTGATAATATATGGACTGGGAGCGAGCCAGTCTGCTCTCAACGCAGGGAGTCAAGCATCTCAGCAATGATGAATAAACTCAAATGGGACACTCTTCAAGATCGACGGACCAAAGTTCGATTAGTCACACTCTACAAAGAAACCCAT